>JAIUJO010000738.1:0-2500 GCA_023846275.1 Vanilla planifolia
GATGAAGGAGTAGAAGAAGAAGGCAAAAGAGAAGAAGAAGAAGAAGAAGAAGAAGAAGAAGAAAAAGACGAAGAAGATAAGGAAGAAGAGGAAGGATAAAAGAAGAAGAAGAAGAGGATGAAGAAGTAGAAGAAGATCTAAAAGAAGAAGAAGGGGAAGAACAAGACGAAAAAGATGACGAAGAAGAAGAAGACAGAGATGAAGATGAAGAAGAAGAGATAGAAGAACAAGAGGAAGTGGAGGAAGAAGAAGAAGAAGAAGAAGAAGAAGAAGAAGAAAAAGAAGAAGAAGAAGAAAATGAAGTAGAGAAAGAAGAAGAAGAAGAAGAAGAACAAGAAGAAGAAGTAGGAGAAGAAGAAGATTGAGAAGAAGAAGAAGAATCAGAAGAAGAAGAAGGCAATGAAGAAAAAAAGAAGAACTAGATGATGAAGAAGAAGAAGAAGTAGAAGAAGAACAAGAAAAAGAAGTACTAGTAGAAGAAGAAGAAGAAAAGAAGAAGAAGAAGAAGCAGAGGAAGAAGAAGACAAAGAAGAAGAACATAAAGAAGAAGAAGAAGAAGAAGAAGAAGAAGAATAAGTTGAAGTAGAAGAAGGAAAAGTAGTAGATGAAGAACAAGAGGAAGAAGAAGAAAAAGAGGAAGATAAAGAAGGAGAAGAAGAAGACAAATCAGAAGAAGAAGAGGAATAAGAAGAATAAAGAGAAGAGGGAGAAGAAGAATAAGAAGAAGATGAAGGTGAGAAACAAGAAGAAGAAGAAGAAGAAGAAGAATAAGAAGAAAAAGAGGAAGAACAAGAATTATAAGAGAAGAAGAAGAATAGGGGGAGGAAAAAGGAGAAGATGAAGAAGAAGAAGATCTAATAGAAGAAGAAGAGGAAGAAAAAGAAGAAGAAGGAGAAGGAGAAGAAGGAGAAGAAGGAGAAGAAGAGGAAGAAGAAGAGAAAGAAGAAGTGAAATAAGAATAGGAGGTGGAAGAAGAATAGTGGGAGGATGAAGAAGAGGAGGAGGAAAAAGAAGAAGAGGAAGAAGAAGAAGAAGAAGACGAAGAAGAAAAGGAAGAAGAAGAAGAAGGAGACGGAGAAGGAGAAGAAGAAGAAGAAGAAGAAGAAGAAGAAGATTAAGAAGAAGATGAAGAAGAAGAAAAGGAAGAGAGGATGAAGAAGAAAAGGAAGAAGAAGATGAAGATGAAGAAGACGAGGAGGAAGAAGCGGAAGTAGAAGAAGGAGAAGAAGAAGAAGAAGACGAACAAGATGAAGACGAAGAAAAAGAAGAAGATGAAGAAGAAGACGAAGAAAAAGAAGAAGATGAAGAAGAAGACGAAGAAAAAGAAGACAAAGAAGGAGAAGAAGTTGAAGAAGATGAAGAAGAAGAAGAAGACGAAGAAGACAAAATAGAAGAAGAAGAAGAAAAAGAAGAAGACAAAGAAGAAGAAGAAGAAGAAGAAGAAGAAAAAGATGGAGTGGGAGGAGGAGGAGGCAAATGAGAAGAAGCAAAAGAAGGAGGAGGAGGAGAAGAAGAAGAAGAAGAAGAAGAAGAAGAAGATGGAGTAGGAGAAGAAGTGGAAGAAGAAAAAGGAGAAGAAGAATGAGAAGAGGAAAATAAGGAATTAGAAGAAGAAGAAAGTGAAGAAGATAAAAAGAACAAGAAGAAAAAGAAGAAGAGGAATAATGGAAAAAAGAAGAAGTGGTAGAAATAATAGAATTAGAAGAAAAGAAGAAGAGGAAGAAAAAGGCAAAGAAGAAGAAGAAGAAGAAGAAGAAGATGTAGAAGAAGAAGAAGAAGAAGATTAGTAAGACGAAGTAGAAGAAGAAAAACTAGTAGAAGAAAAACAAGAGGAAGAAGAAGCAGCAGAAGAAGAAGATGAAGGAGGAGAAGAAGAAGACAAAAGAGAAGAAGAAGAAGAAGAAGAAGAAGAAAAAGACGAAGAAGATAAGGAAGAAGAGGAAGGATAAAAGAAGAAGAAGAAGAGGATGAAGAAGTAGAAGAAGATCTAAAAGAAGAAGAAGAGGAAGAACAAGACGAAAAGGATGACGAAGAAGAAGAAGACAGAGATGAAGAGGAAGAAGAAGAGATCGAAGAACAAGAGGAAGTAGAGGAAGAAGAAGAAGAAGAAGAAGAAGAAGAAGAAGAAGAGGAAGAAGGGGAAGGAGAAGAAGAAGAAGTTGAATAAAATGAAGAAGAAGAAGAAAGAGAAGAAAGAGGAAGAAGAAGAATAATAAGTTGAAGTAGAAGAAGGAAAAGTAGTTGATGAAGAACAAGAGGAAGAAGAAGAAAAAGAGGAAGATAAAGAAGGAGGAGAAGAAGACAAATCAGAAGAAGAAGAGGAATAAGAAGAATAAAGAGAAGAAGGAGAAAAAGAATAAGAAGAAGATGAAGGTGAGAAACAAGAAGAAGAAGAAGAAGAAGAAGAAGAAGAAAAAGATGAAGAATAAGAATTATAAGAGAAGAAGAAGAATAGGAGGAGGAAAAAGGAGAAGATGAAGAAGAAGAAGATCTAATAGAA
>JAIUJO010000738.1:7500-10000 GCA_023846275.1 Vanilla planifolia
AGAAGAAGAAAAAGAAGAAGTAGAAAACGAAGAAGAATAGGAAGGGGAAAAGAAGAAGAAGAAGTAGAAGATGAAGAAGAGGTAAAAGAAGAAGAAGAAGAAGGCGAGGAAGAAGAAGTAGAAGAGGAAGAAGAAGATGAAGAAGAAGTAGTAGTAGTAGAAGAAGAAGGAGAAGAAAAAAAGACAAAGAAATAGAAAAAGAAGAAGAAGAAGAAGAAGAAGAAGAAGAAGAAGCAGACATTGAAGAAAAAGATGAATTGGAGAAGGAGGAAGAAGAAGAGGGAGAAGAAGTAGAGGAAGTAGAAGAAGGAGAAGAAGAAGTGGAGGAAGAAGAAGAAAAAGAAGAAGAAGAAGAGGAAGAAGGAGGAGAAGAAGAAGAAGAAGGAGAAGGACAAAAAAAAGAGGAAGTTGATGATGAAGAAGAAGAAGAAGAAGAAGATGAATGATAAGAAGGAGAAGAAGTAGTAGTAGTAGAAGAAGAAGAAGAAGAAGAAGAAGAAGAATAATTAGAAGAACAAGTAGAAGAAGAAGAAGAACAAGGAGAAGAAGAAGAAGTCGAAGATGAAGTCTAATAAGAAGAAGAATAAGAAGAAGAAGAAGAAGAAGAAGATGAAGAAGAATAGGTGGAAGGAGAAGAAGAGGAAGGAGAAGAAGATGAAGAAGAAGTCAATGTAGAAGGAGAAGAGGAATTAGAAGAAGAAGTCAAAGAAGAAGAAGAAGAAGAAGAAGGTGAAGAAGAGGGACAAGTAGAAGAAGGGGAAGATGAAGAAGCGAAAGAAGAAGTAGTAGAAAATGAAGAAGAATAAGAAGAAAAAAAAGAATTAAAAGAGGAAGAAAAAGAAGTAGAGGAAGAATAAGAAGACAAGGAAGAAGAAGAAGACGATGATGATGATGACGATGAAGAAAAATGGAAGAAGATGATGATGATGATGAAGAAGAAGAAGAAGTAGAAAATGAAGAAGAATAGGAAGAGGAAAGGAATAAAAAGAAGAAGAAGAAGAAGAAGAAGAAGAAAAAGAAGAAGAAGAGGAGGAAGAAGAAGTAGAAGAGAAAGAAGAAGAAGAAGAAGAAGAAGGAGAAGAAGAAGAAGAACTAGTAGAAGAAGATGGAGAAAAAACAAAAGAAGAAGAAGAAGTAGAATAAGAAGATGAAGAGGAAGAAGGAAAAAAAAAAGAAGATTAAGAGGAGGAGGAAGAAGAAGAGGAAGACGAAGATGAAGAGGAAGATGAAGAAGAAGGAGAAGGAGAACAAAAAGAAGAAGAAGAAGTAGAAGAAGAAGAAGAAGAAGAATAAGAAGAACGAGAAGCAGAAGAAGAAGAAGAAGGAGAAGTAAAAGGAGAAGAAGAAGGAGAAGTAAAAGGAGAAGAAGAAAAGAAGAAGATGATGACGAAGAAGAAGAAGAAGAAGAAGAAGAAGAAGAAGGAGAAGGAGAAGAAGAAGAATGAGAAGAAGAAGAAGAAGAAGAAGAATAAGAAGAGGAGGAAGAAGAAGAGGAAGAAGAAGAAGAAGAAGAAGAAGAAGAAGAAGAGGAAGAAGTAGAAGAGGAAGAAGAGAAAGAAGTGGAAGAAGGAGAAAAGGAAGAAGAAGAAGGAGAAGAAGAAGATGATGAAGAAGAAGAAGAAAAAGAAGAGAAGATTGAGGAAGTTGAAGAAGTAGGAAAAGAAGAAGATGGAGAAGAAGTAGTAGAAGAAGAAGAAGAATAAGAGGTGGAAGAAGAAGAAGAACAGGAAGATGATGATGAAGGCTAAGAAGTAGTAGAATAAGAAGATTTAGAAGAAGAAAAAGAAGATTTAGAAGAAGAAGAAGAAGAAGAAGAAGAATAAGAAGAAGAAGAAGAAGAAGAAGAAGAAGAAGAAGATGAAGAAGACATAAAAGAAGAAGAAGAAGAAGACAAGGAAGAAGTAGAGGAGGAAAAAGAAGAAGAAGAAGAAGAAAAAGAGGAAGTTGAAGAAGGAGATGAAGAAGAAGAGGAAGAAGAAGAAGAAGAAGAAGAAGAAGAGGAAGAATAAGGAGAAGAAGTAGAAGAAGAAGGAGGAGGAGGAGAAAAAGAAGAGGAAGAAGAATAGGAAGATCAAGAAGAAAAAGAAGAAGAAGATGATGAAGGAGAAGAAGGAGAAAAAGTAGTAGTAGAAGAAGAAGAAGAAGAACTAGAAGAAGAAGTAGTAATAGTAGTAGTAGAAGAAGAAGAACAAGAAGGAGAAGAAGAAGAAGTCGAAGATGAAGTCTAAGAAAAAGAAGAATAAGAAGAAGAAGAAGAAGATGATGAAGAAGAAGAAGAAGTGGAAGGAGGTGAAGAGGAAGGAGAAGAAGATGAAGAAGAAGTCAAAGAAGAAGAAGAAGATGAACCAGAAGAAGAAGTCGAAGAACAAGAAGATGAAGAAGAGTTACAAGTAGAAGAAGGGGAAGATAAAGAAGCGAAAGAAGTAGAAGAAAAGGAAGAAGAATAAGAAAAAAAAAGAAGTAAAAGAAGAAGAAAATGAAGTGGAAGAAGAATAAGAAG
>JAIUJO010000738.1:22500-27500 GCA_023846275.1 Vanilla planifolia
AAGAAAAAGAAGAAGAATAAGAGGAGGAAGAAGAAGATGTAGAAGAAGAGGGAGAAGAAGAAGAAGAAGAAGAAGAAGAAGAAGAAGATGAAGAAGAAGAGGAAGAAGGAGGAGGAGAAAAAGATGTAAAAGAAAAGAAGAAGAAGAAGAAGAAGAAGAAGAAGAATAAGAAGGAGAAGAAGAAAAAGAAGAAGAAGAAGAAGTAAAAGAAGAGGGAGAAGTACAAGTAGAAGATGAAGAAGATGAAGAAAAGAACAATGGGAAGTAGAAGAAGAAGAAAAAGATGAAGAAGAAGAAGAAGAGAAGAAGAAGAAGAAGAAGAAGAAGAAGAAAAAAGAAGAAGCAGAAGGAGAAGAAGATGATGAAGAAAATGAAGTAGTAGAGGAAGAAGAAGAAGAAAAAGAAGAAGAAGAAGAAGAAGAAGAGGAAGAAGAAGAAGAAGAAGAAGAAGAAGAAGAAAAAGAATAAGTAGAAGGCGAAGAAGAAGAATAAGAAGGAGAAAAAGAAGAAGAAGAAGAAAAAAAATAAGAAGTAGAAGTAGCAGTAGTAGTAGAAGAAAAAGAAGAAGTGGAAGAAGTAGAAGGAGAAGGAGGAGAAGAAGAAGAAGAAGAAAAAGAAATAGAAGTAGAAGATGAAGAAGAGGGAGGAGGTGGAGAAGAAGAAGAAGAAGAAGATGATGATGAAGAAGAAGAAGAATAAGAGGGAGAAGGAAAAGAATAAAAAGAAGAACTGCAAGAAGAAGAAGGACGAGGAGGAGGAGAAGAAGAAGAACAAGAAGTTGAAGAAGAAGAAAAAGTAGAACAAGAAGTAGAAGAATAGGAAGAAGTAGAGAAAGCAGAAGTAGTAGAAGAAGAAGAACAAGAATAAGAAGAATTAGATGTAATAGAGGAAGTAGAGGAAGAAGTAGAGGAAGAAGATGAGGAGAAAGATGAGGAAGAAGAAGAAGACAAAGAAGAAGAGGAAGAAGAAGAGCAAGAAGAAGAAGAAGAAGAAGAAGAGGAAGAAGAAGGAGAAGAAAAAAAAGTCTTAGAAGAAGAAGAAGAAGAATATGATGAAGAAGACGAAGAAGAAGAAGAAGAAGAAGAAGAAGAAGAAGAATTAGTAGAAGCCGAAGAAGGAGAAGAAGAAGAAGAAGAAGAAGAAGAAGAAGAGGAAAAAGAAAAAGAAGAAGAAGAAAAGGAAGAAGAAGAAGAAAAATAAGAAGCAGAAAAAGAAGAATAAGAATAAGAAGAAGAAGAAGAAGAGGTGAAAGAAGTGGAAGAAAAAGAAGAAGAATAAGAAGAAAAAGAAGAGGAGGAGGAAGAAGGGGAAGAAGAAGAAGAAAAAGAAGAAGAAGAAGAAGAAGAAAAAGAAAAAGACGAAGAGCAGGAGGAGGAAAAAAATAAGAAGATGAAGTAGAAGAAGAATAGGGAGAAGAAGAAGAAGAAGAAGAAGTAGGAGGAGGAGGAGCAAAAGAAGAAGAAGAAGAAGAAGAAGAAGAATAAGAAGAATAAGAAGAAGGAGAAGAAGAAAAGGAAGTAGAAGAAGTAGAAGAAGAAGGCAAAGAGGTAGAAGAAGAAGAAGAAGATGATGAAAAGAAAGAAGAAGTAGAATATGAAGAAGAAGAAAAAGATGAAAAAGAAGGGGAAGAAGAAGAATAAGGAGAAGAAGACAAAAAAGAAGAGGAAGAAGGGGAAGAAAATGATTTAGAAGTAGAAGAAGAAGAGAAGAAGAAGAAGGAGAAGAAAAAGTAGGCCAAGAAGAAAAAGAAGAGGAAGAAGGGAAAGAAGAAGAAGAAGAAGAAGAAGAAGAAGAAGAAGAAGAATAGAATAATAATAAGAAGGAGAAGACAAAGAAGAAGAAGAGAAAGAAAAAAAATAAGAAGCAGAAGAAGTAATAGTAGTTGTAGAAGAGGAAAAAGAAGAAGAAGAAGTGGAAGAAGAAGTAGAAGGAGAAGGAGAAGGAGAAGTATATGAAGAAGAAGAAGAAGAAGAAGAAGAAGTGAGAGGAGGAGGTGGAGAAGAAGAAAAAGAAGAAGAAGGAAAAGAAGGAGAAGAAAAAGAAAAAGAAGAGGAAGAAGAAGAAGCAAAAGAAGGAGGACGACAAAGAGAAGAAGAAGAAGAAGAATAGGAGAAAGAAGAAGATGAGAAAGAAGAAGAAGAAGAAGAAGAAGAAGAGTAGAAGAAGAATTTGAAGTAAAAGAAGAATTAGAGGATGAAGAAGAGGAAGAAGATGAGGAGGAAGTTGAGGAAGAAGAAGAAGACAAAGAAGAAGAGGAAGAAGAAGAGAAAGAAGAAGATGAAGAAGAAAAAGAAGAAGAAGAAGAGGAGGAGAAGAAGAAGTCTTAGAAGAAGAAGAAGAAGAAGAAGAATAAGATGAAGAAGGTGATGAAGAAGAAGAACTAGAAGAAGAAGAAGAAGAATCAGTAGAAAAAGAAGAAGATGATGATGAAAAGAAGAGGAGGAAAAAGAAGATAAAGACAAAAAAGAAGAAGAGGAAGAAGAAGAAGAAAAATAAGAATAAGAAGATCAAGAAGAAGAAGAGGAGGAAGAAGAAGAAGAAGAAGAAGAAAAAGAAGAAGAAGAAAAATAAAAGAAGAAGAGGAGGAAGATGAGGAAGAAGAAGAAGAAGAAAAAGAAGAAGGAGAAAAAAAAGAAAAAGAAGAAGAAAAAGAAGAAGAATAGGAGGAGGAAGAAGAAGAAGAAGAGGAAGAAGAAGATGTAGAAGAAGAAGGAGAAGAAGAAGAAGAAGAAGACGAAGAAGATGAAGAAGAAGAGGAAGAAGGAGGAGCAGGAGGAGAAGAAGAAGAATAAGAAGAAGGAGAAGAAGAAAAAGAAGAAGTTCAAGAAGAAGGAGAAGTAGAAGAAGAAGAGGAAGAAGAAGAAGAATAAGAAGTAGAAGAGGAAGAAAAGAAGAAGAAGAAGAAAAAGAGAAGAAGAAGAAGAAAAAGAGAAGAAGAAGAAGAAGAAGAAAGAAGGAGAGGAAGAAGAAGATGATGATGAAGAAAATGAAGAAGCAGTAGAGGAAGAAGAAGAGGAAGAAAAAGAAGAAGAAGACAAAGAAGAAAAGGGGGAAGAAGAAGAAGAAGAAGACAAAGAAGAAAAGGGGGAAGAAGAAGAAGAAAAAGAAGAATAAGAAGAAGAAATACAAAACAAAAAAGAAGAAGAAGAAGAAGAAGAAGCCGAATTTAAAGACAAAGATCAGGAAGATGAAGAGGAAGAAGAATAAGTACAAGAAAAAGAAGAAGAAGAAAAGAAAAAGTAAAGGTGGAGAAAGAAGAGGAAGAAGAAGAAGAAGATGATGAAGAAGAAGAAGAAGAAGAAGAAAAAGAAGAAGAAAAGGAGGAGGAAGAAGAAGAAGAAGAGGAAGAAGAATAAGAAGAGGAGGAAGAAGAAGAAGACAAAGAAGAAGAAAAACAAGGAGGGGGGAGAAGAAGAAGAAGAAGAAGAAGTAGAAGGAGAAGGAGAAAATGAAGAAGAAGAAGAAGAAGAAGAAGAAGAAAAAGAAGAACAAGAAGATGATGAAGAAGAAGAAGAAGAATGAGAAGAGAAAAATGAAGAATCAGAAGAAGAAGAAAGCGTAGAAGAAAAAAAGAAGAATAACAAGAAGAAGAAGTAGAAGAAGACAAAAAAGTAGTAGTAATACAAGAATTAGAAGAAAAGTAGAAGAAGAGGAAGAAAAAACAAAGTAGAAGAAGAAGAAGACAAAGAAGAAGAAGAAGAAGAAGAAAAAGAAGATGATGAAGTAGAAGAAGAAACAGTAGTAGAAGAACAAGAGGAAAAAGAAGAAGAAGAAGATGGTGAAGGAGAAGAAGAAGACATAAGAGAAGAAGAAGAAGAAGATAAAGAAGAAGAAGAGGAAGAAGAAGATGAAAAAAAATAGGAAGATGATGAGGAAGAAGAAGAAGAAGTAGACATAGAAGAAAAAAAAGAATAATAGGAGAAAGAAGAACAAGAAATGGAAGAAGAAGAAGAAGAGGAATGAAAAGAAGTTGGAGAAGAAGAAGAAGAAGAAGAGGAAGGACATGGAGAACAAAAAGAAGGAGAAGAAGAAGAAGAAGTAATAGAAGAACAAGAAGAAGAAGAAGGAGAAAAGAAGAAGAAGAAGGGGAAAGAGCATAAGAGAAAGAAGTAGATAAAGTGGTAGAAGAAGAAGAAGAAGAATAAGAAGTAGAAGAAGAAGAAGATGAAGAAGGAGAAGTAGAAGGAGAAGAAGAGGAATAAGAAGAAAAAGGAGAAGAAGAAGGAGAAAAAGAAGAAGAAGAACAAGAAGAAGTAGAAAAAGAAGAAGAAGAGGAAGAAGAAGAAGAAGGAGAAGACAAAAAGTAAGAAGAAGAAGAAGAAAAGGAAGAAAAGGAAGAAGAATAAGAAAAAGAAGAAAAGGAAGAAGAAGAAGGATTTAATGGGAAAGAAGAAGAGGAAGAAGAATAAGAAGAAGAAGCAAAAGAAGAATTATTAGAAAAAAAGAGAAAGATGAAGGCAAAGAAGATGAGGAAGAAGAAGAAGACGAATATGAAGAGAAAGGAGATGTGATAGAAGAAGAAGAAGTAATAGAAGAACAAGAAGAAGAAGAAGGAGAAGAAGAAGAAGAAGAAGGGGAAAGAGCATAAGAGAAAGAAGTAGATAAAGTGGTAGAAGAAGAAGAAGAAGAATAAGAAGTAGAAGAAGAAGATGATGAAGAAGGAGAAGTAGAAGGAGAAGAAGAGGAATAAGAAGAAGAAGGAGAAGAAGAAGGAGAAAAAGAAGAAGAAGAATAAGAAGAAGTAGAAAAAGAAGAAGAACAGGAAGAAGAAGAAGAAGGAGAAGACAAAAAGTAAGAAGAAGAAGAAGAAAAGGAAGAAAAGGAAGAAGAATAAGAAAAAGAAGAAAAGGAAGAAGAAGAAGGATAAAACGGGAAAGAAGAAGAGGAAGAAGAACAAGAAGAAGAAGCAAAAGAAGAATTATTAGAAAAAAAGAGAAAGATGAAGGCAAAGAAGATGAGGAAGAAGAAGAAGACGAATATGAAGAGAAAGGAGATGTGAT
>JAIUJO010000738.1:47500-50000 GCA_023846275.1 Vanilla planifolia
CCTTCTCCTTCTTCTTCCTCTTCTTTTTTTCATCTTCTTCCTCTTCTTCTTCTTCTTCTTCGTTTGCTTCTTTTTTTTTTCTTCATGTTCTTCTTCATTATCATCACCTTCTTCTTCTTCTTTTTCTTCTTCTTCTTCTTCTTCTTCTTCTTCCTCATCTACTTTTTTTTTATTCATGTTCTTCGCTTCTTCTTCTACTACTTCTTCTTCTACTACTACAACTTCTTCTTCTTCTTCTTTAACTTCTTCCCATTTTTCTTCTTCTTCTTCTTCTTCTTCTTCTTCTTCTCCTTCTACTTCTTCTTTATCTTCTTTTCCTTCTTCTTCTCATTCCTCTTATTCTACTTTTTCCCCTTCTTCTTCTTCTTCTCATTCCTTTACTTTTTTTCTTCTTCTACTCCTCCTTTTTCTTCTTCTTCTTCTTCTACTACTTCTTCTTCTTCTTCCTCTTCTTATTTTTCTTCTTCTTCTTCATATTCTTCTTCTTCTTCTTCTTCTTGCTCACCTTCCTCTTCATCTTCTTCTTCTTCTTCTTAACCTTCTTCTTCTTCTTCAACTCCTACTTCCTCTACTTCTTCCCATTCTTCTTCTTCTTCTTCTTCTTCTTACTCTTGCTATTATTCTTCTTCCTCCACTTTTTCTTCTTCTTCTTCTTCTTCTTCTTCTTCTTCTTCTTCTTCTCCTTTCTTCTTCTTCTACTTCTTTCTCGACTTCTTCTTCTTCTTCTTCTTCTTCTTCCTCCTCTTCTTCTTCTTTTTTTTTCGTCTTCTTCTTCTTCTTCTACTTCTTCTACAACTGCTTCTTCTTCTTTTTCTTCTTCTTCTACTTCTTCTATTTTTTATTCCTCCTCTTCTTCAACTTCTTCTTCTCTGTCTTCTCCTTATACTTTTTCTACTTCTTCTCCTCCTCATTCTTCATCTTCTTCTTATTATTATTCTTCTTCTCCTCCTCCTTCTTCTTCCTCTTCTCATTTTTCTTGTTCTTCTTCATGTTCTTCTAATTCTTCTTCTGCTTTGTCTTCTTCTTTTTCTTTTCTTCTTCTTCCCCTTCTTCTTCTTCTTCTTGTTCTTCTTCCTCTTGCACATCTTCTTCTTCTTCTTCTACTTCTTCATATTCTTATTCTTATTCTTCTTCTTACTCTTCTTCTTCTTCTTCTTCTTCTACTTGTTATTCTTCTTCTTCTTCTTCTACTTCTTCTTCATCTTCTTGTCTTTCTTTCATCTTCTTCTTGTTCTTTCACTTTTTATTCTTCTTCTTTTACTTGTTCTTCTTCTTCTTCTTCTTCTACTTCTTCCCCTTTTTCTTCTTTTTCTTCTTCTTCTTCTTCTTCCTCTTCTTCTTCTTCCTCGCCTTCTTCTTCTTCGTTTTCTTCTTCTTCTTTGTCTTCTTCATCTTCTTCTTCGTCTTCCTCTTCTTCTTCTTCTTCTTCTTCCTCTTCTTCTTCTTCTTCTTCTTCTTCTTCCTTTTCTTCTTCTTCTTCTTCTTCATCTTCTTCCTCTTCTTCTTCTTTCTCTTCTTCTTCTTCTTCTTCTTCTTCTTCTCTTATTCTTTTTCTTATTCTTCTTCTTCTTGTTCTACTACTTCTTCTTCTTCTTCTTCTTCTTCTTATTTTTGTTCTTCTTATTCTTCTTCTTCTTCTTCATCTCCTTCTTCTTCTTCTTCTTCTTCTTCTTCTTCTTCTCTTCTTCTTCTTCTTCTCCCTCTTCTACTTCTTCTTCTTCTTCATCAGCATCATTTTCTTCTTCTTCTTCCTTTAATTCTTCTTCTTCATCTTAATCTTCTTTTTCTTCGTCATCTTCTTCTTCTTCTACTTCAAATTCTTCTTCTTCTTCTTCTTCTTGCACTTCAACTTTTTAATTGTCATCTTCTCCTTCTTCGTCTTCTTCTTCTTCTTCTCCTTCTTCTTCTTCTTCTTCTTCCTCTACTTCTTCTTCTCCTTCTTCTTATTCTTCTTCTTCTTCATCTACTTCGTCTTCTTCTTCTTCGTCTTCTTCTTTCTCTCATTCTTCTTCTTCCCATTTTTCTTCTTCTTCTTCTTCTTCTTCTCCTTCTACTTCTTCTTTATCTTCTTTTCCTTCTTCTTCTCATTCCTCTTATTCTACTTTTTCCCCTTCTTCTTCTTCTTCTCCTTCTTCTTCTTCTTCCACTTCATCTTATTCCTCTCCTTAATTTTCTTTACTTTTCTTCTTCTTCTTCTTCTTCTTCTATAACTTCTTCTTCTTCTTCTACATTTTCTTCATGTTCATCTTTTTCTTTTTCTTCTTCCTCTTCTTCATCATCTTACTCTTCCTCTTCTTCTTCTTCTTCTTCTTCGTCATCCTCTTCTTCTTCTTATTTTTCCTCTTCTTCATCGTCCTCTTCATCTTCTTCTTGTTCTTATTCTACCTTTTCTTCTTCTTCTTCTTCGTCGTCTTCTTCTTCATCTTCTCCTTCCTCTTCTTCTTCCACTTCTTATTCTTCTTCTTCTTCTCTTAATCTTTTTCTTATTCTTCTTCTTCTT
>JAIUJO010000738.1:75000-80000 GCA_023846275.1 Vanilla planifolia
TTTCTTCTTCTTCTTCTTCACCTTCTTCGTCATCTTCTTTTTCTTCTTCTTCTTCTTCTTTGCCTACTTCTTCATCTTTTTCTTCTTCTTCTTCGTCTTCTTCTGCTCATTCCACTTTTTCTTTTTCTTCTAATCTTCTTACCCTTCTTGTTTTTTTCTTCTTCTTCTTCTTCCGATTATTTTTATTCTACGTCTTCTTCTTCTTCTTCGTCTTCTAGTTCATTTTCTTCTTCTACATTATCTTCTTGTTTGAGTTCTTCTTTTTCTTCTTCTTCTTCTTCTTCTTCTTCTTCTTTGTCTTCTATTAAATCTTCCTCTTCCTCTTCTTCTTCTTCTCCTTCTACTTTTTAATCTTCGTCATCTTCTTCTTCATCTTCTTCTTCTTCCCCTTCCACTTTCTCTTCTTCGACTTCTATCTTTTCGACTTCTTCTCCATCTTCTTCTTCATCTTATCATTATTATTATTATTCCTCTCCTCCACCTCCTTCTTCTTCTTCTTCTTCTTCTTTTTCTTCTTCTTCTTCTTCTTTTTCTTCTGCTTCTTTCTCTTCTTCTACTTCTTCCTCTTCTTCTTCTTTTTCTTCCTCTACTTCTTTAATGTCTTCTTCATCTTCCTACTCTTCTTCTTCATCTCTTACTTCTTCTTCTTCTTCTTCTTCTTCCTCATCTTCTTCTACCTCTTCGTGTTCTTCTTCTTCTTCTTCTTCTTCTTCTTCTTCTTCAACTTCTTCTTCATTATTGTCATCATAATCATCATCATCTTCTTCTTCTTCTTCTTCTTCTTCATGTCCTTCACTTTTTCTTCTTCTTCTCCTTCTCCTTCTTATCCTTCTTCTTCTTCTTCTACTTCTTATACTACTACTACTTCTTTTCTTCTTCTTCTTCTTCTTGTTCATCTTCTTCTTCTTCTTCTTCGTCTTCTTCATCTTTTACTTTCTCTTCTTCTACTTCTTCTTTTTCTTCTGCTTCTTCTTCTTCTTCTTCTTCTTCTTCTTCTTTGTCTTCCAGTTCTTCTTATTCTTCTTCATGTTCCTCTTCTTGCTCTACTTCTTCGTGTTCTTCCTCTTCTTCTACTACATCTTCTTCTTATTCTTCTTTTTCTCTTCTTCTTCTTCTTCTTCTTCTTCGTCTTCTTCATCTTCTTCGTCTTCTTCTTCTTCTTTCTTTTCTCCTTCTGCTTCTCCTTCTTCTCCTTCATCTGTTACTTTTTTCCTTCTTCTTCTTCTTCTTCATCTTCTTCTTCTTCTTCTTCTTCTTCTCGTTCTTCTTTTCCTTCTTCTTGTTCATCTTCTTCTTCTTCTCCTTCTTCTTGTTCTTCTTTGGCTTGTTCTTCTTCTTCTTCTTCTTCATCATCATCTTGTTCTTTCACTTCTTCTTCTTCTTTGTCGTTTTCTTTTTCTTCTTCTTTTTCTTCTTCTTCCTCTTCTTCTTGTTCTTTCTTTTCCTCTTCGTCATCTTCTTCTTCTTCTTCTTCTTTGCCTTCTTCTACTTCTCCTTCTTCTTCTTCTTCTTACTCATTTTCTCCTTGTTCTTCTTCTTCTTCCTCTTCTTCTTCTTCTTCATTTTCTCCTTCTTGTTCTTCTTCTTCTTCCTCTTCTTCTTCTTCTTCTTCTTGTCCTTCTTCTTGTTCTCATTCTTCTTTTTCTTTTTCTTCATCTTCTTATGCTTCTTTTTCTTCTACTTCTTCTGCTTTTTCATCTTATTATTCTTCTAATCCTTCTTCTTCTTCTTCTTCTTCTTATTCTAAATCTTGTTCTTCTTTGTCTTCTTCTTTTTCTTTGTCTTCTTCTTTACCTTTTTCTTCTTCTTCTTCTTCTTCTTCGTCTTCTTCTTCTTCTACGTCTTTGACTTCTCCTCTTTCTTCTCCTTCTTCCTCTCCTTCTTCTTCTTCTTCTTCCTCTTCGTCTTCTTCTTCTTCTTCTTCTTCTTATTCTTATTTTTCATCGTGTTCTTCTTCTTCTACTTCATCTTCTTCTTTCTTTTCTTCTTCTTCTTCGCCTTCTTCATCTTCATCTTCTTCCTCTTCTTCTTCTTCTTCATTTTCTTCTTATTCTTATTGTTATTCATCTTCATTTTCTTCTTCTGCTTCTTCTTCATCCTTATCTTCTTCATTTTCTTAATCTTCTTCTTCATCTTCTTCTTCTTTATCATCGTCTTCTTCTTCTCGTTCCTCTTTTTCTACTTCTTCATATTTGTACCCTTCCACTACTTCTTGTTCTTCTTCTCCTTCTTTTTCTTCTTCATCTTATTCTTCTTCTTCTTCTTCATCTTCTTCTTCTTCTTCTTCTTCTTCTTCTTTGTCTTCTTCTTCATCCACTTCTTCTTTGTCGTCTTCTTCTTTGTCTTCTTCTTCTTCTTCTTCTTCTTCTTCTTCTTTTCTGTCTTATACTACATCTTCTTCTTCTTCTTTTTCTTCTTCTTCTTGTCCTTCGACTTCCTCATCTTCATCTTCATCTTCTTCGTCTACCTCTTTCACTTCTTCACTTCCTTCTTCTTTGCCTTCTTCTTCTTCTACTTCTTCATCACCATCTTCTTCTTCTTCTTCTTTTTCTTTGCCCCTTCCTTGTTCATCTTCCTCTTCTTCTTCTTCTCCTTCTTCTTTTTCTTCTTCTTCTTCTTCCCCTTCTCCTTCTTCTTCTTTTACTTCTTCTTCTCCCTCTTTTTCTTCTTCTCCTATTTTTTCTTCTTCTTCATCTTCTTCTTCTTCTTCATTTTCTTCTTCTCCATCTTCTTCTTCTTCTTCTCCTTCTTTGTCTTCTCTTTCTCTTTCTTCTCCTTCTTTTTCTTCTTCTTCCTCTTTCTGATCTCCTACTCCATCATTATCATCATCATCATCATCATCATCTTCTTCTTCTTCTTCAACGCCCTCTTCTTCTTCTTCTTCTGCTTCTTCTTCTTCTTCTTCTTCTTCTACTCAACTTCATCATCATCGTCTTCTTTTTCTTCCTCTTCTTCTTTGTTTTCCTCATCTACTTTTTCTTCTTCTCCTTTGTCTTCTTATTCTTCTTCTTCTTTTGATTCTTATTCAACATCTTCGTCTTCCTCTTCTCCATCATCTTCTTCTTATTCTTCTTCTTCTCCTTTTTCTTTTTCTTCTTATTCTACTTCTTCTTCTTCTTCTTCTGCTACTTCTTTTCCTCCTCCTTCTTCTTCTCCTTCTTCTTTTAATTCTTCTTTTTCATCTTCTTCTTCTTCTTCTTTGCTTCTTCTTCTTCATCTTCTTCTTCTTTTTCTTCTTATTATTACCATTATTATTATTATTATTATTATTATTATTATTATTGTTATTATTATTCATCTTCTACTTCTTTTTCTTTGTTATCTTCTTCTTCTCCTTCTTCTTGATCTTCTTCTTTTTCCATTTCTTCTTTTTCTTCTTATTATTCTTCTTATTCTTCTTCTTCTTCTTCATCAACTTCTTCTTCTTCTTCTTCTTCTTCTTCATCTTCTTCTTCTTATTTTTCTTCTTCTTCTTCTTCTTTTTCTTCTTCTATGTCTTCTACTTCACCTTCTTCTTCTTCGTTTTCTTCTTTGTCTCCTTCTTCCTCAACTTCTTCAAGTTCTTCTTCTTCTTCTATCTCTTCTTCTTCTTCTTCTTCTTCTTCTTCTACTACTTCTTCTTCTTCCTCTTCTTCTTCTTCTTTGCCTACTTCTTCTTCTTCTTCTTCTACTTCTTCTTCTACTTCTTCTTATCATTCCACTTTTTCTTTTTCTTCATCTTCTTACCCTTATTCTTCTTGCTGTTTTTCTTCTTCTTCTTCCTATTATTTTTATTCTTCATCTTCTTCTTCTTATTCTTCTTCTTCTTCTTCGTCTTCTACTTCATTTTCTTCTTCTTCATCTTCTTCTTTGAGTTCTTCTTTTTGTTCTTCCTCTTCTTCTTCTTCTTCTTCTTCTTTGTCTTCTACTAAATCTTCCTCTTCTTCTCGTTTTTCTTTTTCATTTTCTCCGTCATATTCCTTTTATTAATCTTCCTCTTCTTTGTATTCCTCTTCCACTTCTTCTTCTTTGTCTCTTCCTTCTTGAACTTTTTCTTCTTCTTCTTTTTCTTCTTCTTCTTCAACTTCTTCTTCTTCTTCCACTTCTACTTCTTC
This sequence comes from Vanilla planifolia, assembly GCA_023846275.1. Taxonomy (NCBI): domain Eukaryota; kingdom Viridiplantae; phylum Streptophyta; class Magnoliopsida; order Asparagales; family Orchidaceae; genus Vanilla; species Vanilla planifolia. Next base: position 79,095 of record JAIUJO010000738.1, read on the forward strand.
TTGTACTTCTTACTCCTTCTTTTTCAACTTCTTCTTTTTCTTCTTTTCCTTCATCTTCTTCTTCTACAACTATTCTTCTTCTCTTTCTCCTTCTACTCCTTCTTTCTCTTGTCCTTTTCCTTCTTCTTCTTCTTCTTCTTTGACTTTTTCTTCTTCTTCTTCTTAGTCTTCTTCTTACTCTTCTTCTTCATCTTCTTCTTCATCATGCCCTTCTTCTTGATCTTCTTCTTCTTCTTCTTTTGCTTCGTCTCTTCTTCTTCTCTTTCTTCTTCTACTTCTTGTTCTTCTTCTTCTTCATCTTGTTCCCTTATTCTTCGTCCTCATCGTCTCCTTCTTCCTCTTCTCCTTCTTCGTCTTCTTCTTATTCTTCTTCTTCTCCTTCTTCTTCTTGTACCTGTTATTCTACTTCTTCCTCTTCTTCTTCTTCTTTTCCTTCTCCTTCTTTTTCATCAACTTTTTCTTCCTCTTCTTCTTCTTCTTCTTCTTGTTCATCTTCTCCTTCTTCTTCATCATCTTCTACTACTTCATCTTCTTCATTTTTTTCTTAAAATACTTCTTCTTCTTCTTCTTTATCTTCTTCTTTACTATCTACTTCTTCTTCTTCTTCTTCTTCTTCATCTTCTTCTTCCTTTTCTTCTTCTTTGTCTTCTTTGTCTTCTTTGTCTTCTTCTTCTTGTTGTTGTTCTTATTCCTCTTATTCTTATTCTTCTTCTTCTTTTTCTACTTCTTCTTTTTCTTCTTCTTCTTCTTCTTCTTCTTCTTCACCTCCTTCTTCATCTTCTTCTTTTTCATCTTCATCTTCTTCTTCTTCTTCTTCTTCTTCGCCTTCTTCTTTTACAACTTCCCCTTATTCGCCTTCCACTTTCTCTTCTTCGTCTTCTATCTTTTTGTCTTCTTCTCGATCAT
>JAIUJO010000738.1:100000-112500 GCA_023846275.1 Vanilla planifolia
CTTCTTCTTCTTCATCGTCATCTTCTTCTTCTTCATCTTCTTCTTCGTCTTCTTCTTCTCCTTCTCTTCTTCTTCTTCTTCTTCTTCTTTTTCTTCTTCATCTAATTGTACTTATACATCTTCTATTTCTTCTTCTTCTACTAACTACTTCTCCATCTTGATTAACATCATCAACATCATCATCATCTTCTTCTTCTTTTTATTCTTACTCTTCTTCTTCTCTGTCTTCTCCTTTTTTCTTTTCATATTCACCTTCTTCTTCTAATCCTTTTTCTTCTCCTTCGTCAACTTCTTCTTCTTCTTCTTCTTCTTCTTCTTCTCTTTCTTGTTCATCATCATCATCTTCTTCTTCTTCTTCTTCTTCTTCTTCCCCTCTTCCTCCATCTCCTTCTTCTTCTTCTAATTCTTCATCTTCTTCTTCTTCTTCTTCTAATTCTTCATCTTCTTCTTCTTTTCTTCTTCTTCCTCTTCTTCTTCTTTTTCTTCATCATCAACTTCTTCTTCTTCTTCTTCTTCATCTTCTTGCTCTATTCAATCTTCTTCATTTTCAGCTTCTTCTCTTTCTTCTCCTTCTTCTCCTTCTTCCCCTACTTCTTCTTCTACTTCTTTTTCTTCTTCAACTTCTTCTTCTTCTTGATCTTCTTCTTCTTCTTCCTCGTCTTATTCTTCTTTTTGTTCTTCTTCTTATTCTTGTTATTCTTTGTCTTCTTCTTCTTCCTTTTCTTCCTCTTCTTCTTCTTCTTCATTTTCTTTTTTTCTTCTTCTTCTTCTACTTCTTCTCCTTATACAACATCTTCGTCTTCTTCTTCTTCTTCTTTGTCTTCATCTTCTTCTTCGTCCTCTTCTTCTTCTTCTACTTCTTCTTCTTCTCCTACTTCTCCATCTTCTTCTTCTTCTTCGTCTTCTTTTTGCTTATCGTCTTCTTCTTCTTCTTCTCCTTCTTTGTCTTCTTCTTCTTCTCAATTTTCTTCTTCTTCTTCTCATTCTTCTCCTTCTTCTCCATCTTCCTCTTCTCCTTCTTCTACTTCTTCTTTTTCTTGTTCTTATTCTTCTTTGTCTTCTTCTTCTTCTTCTTCTTATTCCTCTTCTACTTATTCTTCTTTTTCTTCTTCTTTTTCGTCCTCTTCTTCTTCATCTACTTCTTCCTCTTCTTAACCTTCTTCTTCTCCTTCTTCTTCTTCTTCTTCTTCTTCTTCTTCTCCTTCTACTTTATCTTCTCCTTCTAATTCTCTTCTTCTTCTTCTTCTTGATCTTCTTTCGCTTCTTCTTCTAATTCTCCTTCTTTTTCTTCTTCTAAAACTTCTTCTTCTTCTTATTATTCATCTTCTTCTTCTTCTTCTTCTTCTTCTTGGTCTTCTTCGTCTTCTTCTTCTTTTTCTTCCATGGCTTCTTCTTTTTCTTCTTCATCGTCTCCTTCTTCTTTTTATTCTTCTTCTTCTTCTTCTTCTTCTTCTTCTTCTTCTTTTATTTCTTCTTTTTCTTTCATCTCCTTTTTCTTTTCCTTCTTCTTATACTTCTTCTTCTTCTCCTCTTCTTCTTCATCTTCATCATCATCTTCTTCTTATTCTTCTTTTAATTCGCCTTCTACATCATCTTCTTCTACCTCATCTTCCTTTTCTTCTTCTTCTTTTTCTTCTTCCTCCTCTTCTTCTTTTTATTCTACTTCTTCTTCTTTTTCTTCTTATTCTTCTTATACTTCTTCGTCTTCTCCTTCTTGCTATTTATATTTTCTTCTTCTTCTTCTTCTTCTTCCTCCACTTCTTCTTCTTCTTCTTCCCAGTTGTCCTCTTCTTCTTCTTCATTTTCTTCTTCTTCTTCTCCTTTTATTTCTTCTTCTTCCTCTACTTCTTCTTCTTCTTTTTCCTATTTGTCCTCTTCTTCTTCTTCATTTTCTTCTTCTTTTTCTTCATCTTCTTCTTCTTCATCTTGTTCTTGTTCTTCTTCTTCTTCTCCTCCAACTTCTTCTTCTTCTTCTTCATCTTCTTCTTCTTCTTCTCCTTCTTCTTCATCTTCTAATTTTTCTTCTTCTTTTTCTTCTTCTACTATAACTAGAGCTACTACTAATTCTTCTTCTTCTTCTTCTTCTACTTTTTCTTCTTCTTCTTCTTTGTCTTTGTCTTCTTCTTCTACATTTTCTACTTCTTTTTCATCTTCTTCTTCTTTCTCCTTTTCTTCCTCTACTTCTACTTCTTCATCTCCTTCTTCTTCTTCTTCTTCTTGTACTACTTCTACTACTTCTTCTTCTTCCACTTCTTCTTATTCTTCTTCTTCTTCTTTATCTTCTTCCTCTTCTTCTTCTTCTTTATCTTCTTCTTCTTCTTCTTCTAATTCTTCTTCTACTTCCTCTTCTTCATCTTCTTCTTACTCTTCTTTTACTACTCCATCTTCTTCTACTTCTTCTTCTTCTTCTCCTTTTCCTTTTCCTTTTCCTCTTTCTTGTTCTTGTTCTTCTTGTTCTTCTCCTTTTTCTTTGTCTTCTTCTCCTTCCTCTTCTTCGTCATCTTTTTCATTGTGTTCTTCTTTTTGTTGTTCGTCTTCTTCTTCTTATTCTTCTTTGTCTTCTTCTTCTTATTCGTCTTCTTCATCTTTTTCTTTGTATTCTTCTTCTTCTTCCACTTCATCATCATCTTCTTATTCTTATTCTTCTTCTCCTTCTTCTTCTTCATCTTCTTCTTCTTCTTTCACTTTTTCTTTGTCTTATTCTTCTTCTTCTTATTCTTCTTCTTCTTCTTCTTCTTCTTCTTCTTTGTCTTCCTCTTCTAAGTCTTCTATTCTTCTTCCTTGTCTTCTGCTTCTTCTTCTTTTTCTTCTTCTTCCTCTTACTTCTTCTTTTGCTTCTTCTTTTTCTCCTTCATCTACCTCCACTTGTATTTTTTCTTCTTCTTCTCCATCTACTTCTTCTTCAGCTTCTTCTTCTTGTTCTTCTTCTTCTTCTTCTGCTTCTTCTCCCCCATCTCCTTTTATTTCTTCTTCCTTTTCTTCTTCTTCTTCTTTTCCTTCTTCTTGTTCTTCTTCTTCATCATCTTCTTCTTCATGTTCTTCTTGTTCTTAATCTTCTTCTTCTTCCCCTTCTTCTTCTTCTTCTCCATCTACTTCTTCTTCTTTGACTTCTTTATTTTCTATTTCTTCTTCTTCTTCTTAATCTTCTTCTACTGCTTCCACTTCTTTCTTTTCTTCTTCTTCTATGTCGTCTTCCTCTTCTTCTTCTCCTTCTTAATTTTATTTTCCTTCTTCTTCTACTTCTCCTTCGCCTCCTTCTTCTTCTCCTTCTCCTTCTTCTTCTCGTTTTTATCCTTCTTCTTCTTCACCTTCTTCTTGTCGTTCTTCTTTTTCTTCCCCTTCGTCTTCTTCTTCTTTTTCTTTGTCGCCTTTTGCATCTTCTTCTTCTTCTTCTTCTTTTTCTTCTTCTTCTTCTTCTTCTTCTTCTTTGTGTTCTTCTTCTTCTTCTTCTTCCTTCTGTTCTCCTTCTTTTTCTTCTTCTTCTTTTTCTTCTTCTTCTTCGCCTACTTCTTTGACTTCTTCTTCTTTGACTTATTCTTCCTCTACTTCTTCGTCTTTTTCTACTTCTTCTTTGTCTTCCTCTACTACTTCTTCCTCTTCTTCTTCTTCTTCTTCTTTTTCTTCTTCAACTTCATCATCATCTTCTTCCTCTTCTTTTACTTCTTCTTCTTTTTCTTCTACTTCCTCTTCTTCCTCTTCTTCTTCTTCTTTATTATCTTCTTCTTCTTTATCTTCTTCTCCTTATTCTTTGCCTTCTTCTTCTTCTTCTTCTCCTTCTTCTTCTTCTTCTTCACTTTCTTATTCTTCTTCTTCCTTATCTTCTCCTTCTTCATCTACTTTTTCTTCATCGTCTTCGGCGTTGTCTTGTTCTTCTTCCTCTTCTTCTCCTTCTTCTTTGCATTCTACCTCTTCTTCTTTTCCTTCTTCTTCTTCTTCTTCCCCTTCTTTAACTTCTGCTTCTTCTTTTTATTCTTCTTCTTCTTCTTCTTCTTCTTCTCCTTCTTCTTCTTCCTCTTCTTCATCTTCTTCTTCTTCTTCTTTTTATTCTACTTCTTCTTCTTCTTCTTCTTCTTCAACTTCTTGTTATTCTTCTTCTTCTTCTTCATTGTCTTCTTCTTCTTCTTCTTCTCCTTCTTCTTCATGTACTCCTTCTTCTTCTTCTTCTTCTTCTCCTCCATCTCCTTCTCCTACTTGTTCTTCTTATTCTTCTTCTTCAACTTCTTTTTCTTCTTCTTCTTATTCCTCTTCTTCTTCTTCTTCTTGTTCTATTTCTTCTCCTTCTCCTTCATCTTCTTCTTCTTCTTCTACTTCTTCTTCTTATTCTTCTTTCTCTTCAACTTCATCCAATTTTTATTTTCTTTTTTTTCTTATTCTACTTCTACCTAGTCTTCTTCTTCTTCTTCTTCTTCTTCTTCTTCTTCTTTTTCTTCTCTTTCTTCATCTTCTTCTTCTTCCACTTCTTCTTTTTTGTCTTCTTCTTCTTTTCTTCGTCTTCTTCTTCTTCTTCTTCTTCATCTTCTTCTTCTTCTTCTTCTTCATCTTCATCTCCTTCTTCTTCTACTTTTTCCTTCTTCTTTTTCTTCTTCTTCTTCTTGTTCGTATTCTTTCTATTCTTCTTTGTTTTCTTCTTCTTCTTCTCCGTTCTTTTGTTTATCATCCTCTTGCTCTTTTTTGCTTACTTGTGCTTCATCATCATCATCTTCTTCTTATTCTTCTTCTTCTTCCTCCTCCTTTTCATGTTTGTCTTGTTCTTTTTCCTCTTCTTCTTCTTCTTCTTCATTTTCTTCTCCTTCTTCTTCTTCTCCTTCTTCTCCTTCTTCTACTCCTACTTCTTCTCCTTCTTCTTCTTCTTTTTCTTCTTCTCCTTTTTCTCTTTCTTTTTTCTTCTTCTTCTTCTTCTTCTTCTCGTTCTCCATCTCCTTCTTTTTCTTATTCTTCTTCTTCTTCTTCTTCTCCTTCTTCTTCTTGGTCCTCTTCTTCTTCTTCATCTTCTTCTACTACTACTACTTCTTCTTCTTCTTCTCCTTCTTCTTCATCTTTGTCTTCTTCTTCTTCTTCTTCTTCTCTTTCTTTTTCTTAATCTTCTTCTTCTTCTTCTTCTCCTCCTCCTTCTCTTTCTTCTCCTTCTTCTCCTTCTCTTTTCTCTTCTGGCTTTTCTTCTACTTCTTCTTCATCTTATTCTTCTTCTTCTTCATCCCCTTCTTCTTCTTCTTGTTCTTGTTGTTCTTCTTCTTCTTCATCCTCTACTTCATCTTCTTCAACTTCTTCCTCATCTACTTCTTTGTCTTCTTGTCTTCTTCGTCGTTGTCTTCTTCTTCTTCTTCCCTCTTGTTCTTCTTCTTGATCATAATCATCATCATCAAATTCTTCTTCTTCTTCTTTTTTTTCTTCATCTACTACTTCTTCTTCTTCTCCTTCTTCTTCTTCTTCTTGTTGATGTTCTTTTTTTCCTTCTTCTTCTTCTTCTTCCTCATCTTCTTCTTCTTCTTCTTCTTCTTTTAATTCTTCTTCTTCATCATTTCTTCTTACTCATCTTCTTGTTCTTCTTCTTCTTCTTTTTCTTCCTCCTCTTCTTCTTGTTCTACTTCTTCGTTTTCTTCTTATTCTTCTTCTACTTCTTCGTCTTCTCGTTCTTGCTGTTTATATTTTTCATCTTCTTCTTCTTCTTCATCAACTTCTTTTTTTCTTCTACTTCTTCTTCTTCTTCTTTTATTTCTTCTTTTTTTACTTCTTCTTCTTCTTCTTCTCCTTTGTCCTCTTCTTCTTCTTTTTCTTCGTCTTCTTCTTCTTCAACTTGTTCTTCTTTTTCCTATTATTCTCCTCCTACTTCTTCTTCTTCTTCTTCTTATTGTTATTCTTCTTCTTCTTCTTCCTCTTCCTCCTCCCCTTCCTCTTCCTCTTCTTCTCCTCCATTTTCTTCTTCTACTCCTACTTCTTCATCTTCTTCTTCTTCTTCTTCTCCTCCTTTTTTTGTTCTTCTTCTTCTTCTTATTCTTCTTCTTCTTCTTCTTCTTTGTTATCTTCTACTTCTTCTACTTCTTCTTCTTCTTTGTGTCCTTCTTCATCTTCTTCTTCTTATTCATCTTCTTCTTGTTATTCTTCTTCTTCTTCTTCTTCTTCTTCTTCTTCTACTTCTTCCTCATCTTCTTCACTTTCTTCGTATTCTTCTTCTTCTTCTTCTTCTACTTCTACTTCTTCTTCTTCCTCGTCTCCTTCTACAAAATCTCCCTCTTCTTCTTCTTCTTTTTCTTCTTTTTCAACTTTTTCTTCTTCTTCTTCTCCTTCTTGTTCTTTGTCATCTTCTTCTTCTACTTCTTCTAATTATTCTTCTTTATCTTCTCCTTCTTTATTCTCTTCCTCTTTTTCTTCCTCATCATTGTGTTCTTCATCTTCTTCTTCTTCTACTTCTTCTTCTTCTTCTATTTCTTCTTTGTCTACTTCTTGTTCTTCTTCTTCTTCTTTGTCTTTTTCTTTTTCCCCTTTTTTACCTCCTTTTTTGTGTTCTTCTTCTTCTCCTTTGCCATGTTCTTTTAATTTTTCTTTTATTACTCTTCTTCTTCTCTTTCTTCAACTCCTCATCTTCTACACCTTCTTCTTCTTCTCTTACTTCTTTGTCTTTTTTTTCTTCCTCTTTCTTGGCTTCTTTTTTGTCTTCTTCTTCTTCTTCTCCTTTGCCCTTTTCTTCTTCTAAATTTTTCTTCTTCTTCTTTTTCTTCTTCTCTTTCTTCGACTAATTTTCTTTTTCATCTTCTCTTCTTCTTCTTCCTCTTCTCCTTCCTAATCTTTGCCTTCTTCTTCTTCTTCTTGTTCTTCTTCTCCGACTTCTTTTTCTTGTTCTTCTTCTTCTTCTTCTTCTTCTTTTCTTCTTTCTCTTCTCCTTCCTAATCTTTGCCTTCTTCTTCTTCTTCTTGTTCTTCTTCTCCGACTTCTTTTTCTTGTTCTTCTTCTTCTTCTTCTTCTTCTTTTCTTCTTTTCTTCTTCTTCTTCTTCTTCTTCTTCTTCTTCTCTGCCTTCTTTGACTTCTTCTTCTTCTTTGTCGTCCTCTTCGTCTTCTTCTTCTTCTTCTTCTTCTTCATACTTCTTCTTCTTCTTCTTCTTATTCTTCTTCTTCTCCTTCTTTTAATTGTTCTTCTGTTTCTTCTTCATCTTCTCCTCCTCCTACTTCTTCTTCTTCTCCTTCATCTTCTTCATCTTCTTCTCCTTCTTCTTCTTATTCTCCTTCTTCTCTTTCTTCTTCTTCTTCTTCTTCTTCTTCCCCTTCTTTATCTTCTTCTTTTTCTTATTCTTCTTCTTCGTCTTTTTCTTCTTCCTCTTCGTCTTCTTTTCTTCTTCTTCTTTCACTACTTTTCTTCTTCGTCGTGTTCTTCTTCTTCTTCTTCTTCTTCTTCTTCTACTTTTCATCTTATTTTTCCTCAACTTCTACTTCTTCTTCTTCTCTTACTTTTCCTTCTTGTTCTACAGCTTCTTCCATTTCTTCTTCTTCAACTTCTTCATCTTGCTCTTCTTCTTCTTCATTGCTTCTTCATCTTGTTTGCCTTCTTCTCCTTCTTCTAAAAAATCTTCTTCTTCTTCTTCATCTTTTTCATCTTCTTTTTCTTCTTCTTCTTCTTCTTCTTCTTCTTCTTATTCTTCTTCTTCTTCATCATTTTTTCTTTTTCTTCTTCTTCTTCTTCTTCTTCCTCTTGTTCTTCTTCTTCATCTTCAAGTCCTTCTTCTTCTTCTTTACTTCTTCTTCTTATTCTTCTTCTTCTTCTTCTTCTTCTTCTTCTTCTGCATCTTCTTCTTCCTATTCGTCTTCTTCTTCTTGTTATTCTTCATATTCTTCTTCCTCTTCTTCTTCCTCTACTACAACTTTTTCTTCATGTTCTTCTTCTCCTTCTTCTTCTTTTTCTTCTTCTCCTCTTTCTTATTCTTCTTCTTCTTCTTCTTCTTCTTCTTCATTTTGTTATTATTCTTCTTCTTCCTCTTCCACTTCTTTTTCTTCGTCTTCTTCTTCTTCTTCTTCTTCTACCTCTTCTTCACCTTCTTCTTCTACTTCTTCGTCTTTTTCTTCTTCTACTGCTTCTACTTCTTCTACATCTTCTTCTACTACTACTACATCTTCTTCTTCTTCTTCTTCTTCTTCTTGTTCATCTTCTTCTTTTGCTTCTTCTTTTTCTTCTTCCTCTTCTTCTTCTTCTTCTTCTTTTTAATCTTCTTAACCTTTTTCTTCTTCATCATCTTCTTCTTTTTCTTCTTCTTCTTCTTCTTTGTCACCTTCTTCTTCTGCTTCTTCTTATTATTCTTCTTTATCTTCATCTTCTTCTTCTTCTTCCTCTTGTTCTTCCACTTCACTATCTTCTTCTTCTTCTTCTTCTACTTCTTTGACTTCTTCTTCTTCTTCTTCTCCTTCTTCTTCTCTTCTTCTTTGTCTTTTTCTTCTTACTATTTTTTGGCTTCTTCTTTTTTTGATCTTTGTCTTCTTCTCTTTTGCCTTGTTCTTGTTCAAATTTTTCTTCTTGTTCCTCTGCTTTTTCTCTTTCTTTGACTCCTTCTCTTCTTCTTCTTCTTCTCTTCTTCTTCTACTTTTGCTTCTTCCTGTTCTTCTTCCTAATCTTTGCTTTCTTCTACTTGTTCTTGTTATTCTTCTCCTTCTTATTCTTCTTCTTGTTCTTCTTCTTCTTCATCTTCTTCCTCTTCTTCTTCTTCTTCTTTTCTTCTTTTTCTTCTTCTTCTTCTTCTTCTTCTTCTTCTCCTTCTTCTTCACCTACTTCTTCTTCTTCATGGTCATCTTCTTCTTCTTCTTCTTCTTCTTCTTCTTCTTCTTCTTCTTTCTTCTTCTCGTTCATCTTTTTCTTCTACTACTTCTTTGTCTTCTTCTTCTTCTACTTCATCTTTTTCTTCTTCCTCTTCATCTTCTTCTTCTTCTTCTTCTTTCATTTCTTTTTCTTCTTCGTCGTGTTCTTCTTCCTCTTCTTTTTCTTCTTCTTCTTCTTCTTCTTCTTCTTTTTCTACTACTACTTTTTCATATTATTCTTCTTTACTTTCTTCTTCTTGTTCTTCTTCTTCTTATTCTTCTGCTATGACTTCCTCTTCTTCTTCGTCTTCTTCTTCTTCTTCCTCTTCTACTTCATCATCTTCATCTTCTTCTTCGTCGTCATCTTTTTCTTCTGCATCTTCTTCTTCTGATTCTTCTCCTTCTTCTTCTTCTTCATCTTCTTATTCGTCTTATTCTTCTTCTTCTTCATCTTTTTTTCTTCGTCATCATCTTCTTCTTCTGCTTCTTCTTCTTCGTTTTTGTTTACTTCTTGTTCTTCTTCTCCTTTTCTTCTTCTTCTTCTACTTTTTCTTCTTCTTCTTCTTCTGCTTCTTCTTCTTCTTCTTCTTCTTCTTTTTCCTACTCTTCTTCACCTCCTTCTTCTTCTTCTTCTTCTTCTTCTCCTTGTTCTTCTTCTTCTTCCTCTTCTTCTTCTTGTTCGTCATCTTCTTCCTCTTCGACTTCTTTTTTTCCCTCGTCTTCTCCTTCTCCTTCTCCTTCTTCCTCTTCTTCTTCTTGTTCTTCTTCTTCTTCTTCTTCTTCTTCTTTTGCTTCTTCTTCTTCTTCTTCGTCATCTTCCTCTTCTTCTTTTTCTTCTTCTTAATCATCATCATGTTCTTCTTCTTCTACTTCTTCCACATCTTCTTCTTCTTCTTCTTCTTCTCTTTCTTCTTGCTCATCTGTTTCCTATTCTTATTCTTATTCTTATTCTTCTCCTTCTTCTCTTTCTTGTTCTTGTTCTTGTTCTTCTTCGTCTTCTACTTCTTTTTAGTGTCGTTCTTCTTCATGTTCCTCTTCTTCTTCTTCATCTTCTTCTTCCCTTATCTTCTCATTCCTCTTCTTATTCTTCTTCTTCTACACCTTTTTCTTCTTCTTCTTCTTCTTCTTCTTCTTCTTCTTCTTCTCCTTCTTCTTCTTTTACTATTACTACTTCTTCTTCTTCATCTCCTTCTTCATGAATGTCATCTTCTTGTTATGCATCTTTATCTTCCACTTCTTTTTTTTTTATCGTCATCTTCTACTTCTTCTTCTTCTTCCTTTACTTCTTCTTGTTCTCCTTCTTTTTCCTCATCTACTTCGTCTTCTTCTTCTTTTTCTTCATCATCTTCATCTTCGTATTCTTTTTCTTCTACTTATTCTTCATCTTCTTCTTTTTCTTCTTCTTCATCGTCTTGTTCTTTGCCTTCTTCCTCTTCCTCTTTTTCGCCTTCGTCTTTTTTGTCTTCATGTTCTTCTTCTTCTTCATCTTATTCTTCTTCTCTTCTTCACTTCTTCTACTTCATCATCTTTTCTTATTCTTCTTCTTCTTCGTTTTCTTTTTCTACTTCTTCAACCTTTTGTTCTTCTTCTACATTTTCTTCTTTTAATTTTTCTTCTTCTTCTTCTTCTTCTTCTTCTTCTCCTCCTTCTTCTCCTTCTTCACCTTCTTCTCCTTCTTATTCTTCTTTTTCTTGTTTTTCTTCTTCATCTTCTTCTTCTACTACTACTACTACTTCTTCTTCTTCTTTTTCATCTTCTTCTTCAACTTCTTCATCGACTTCATCTTCTTATTCTTCTTATTCTTTTTCTTATTCTTTTTCATCTTCATCATCTACTTCTTCTTGTTCCTCTTCTTTTTCTACTTCTTCCTTTTATTATTCTTCTTCTTCTACTTCTTTTTCTTCTTCGTTTTCATATTCTTATTCTTCTTCTTCTTCATTGTCTTCTTCTTCTTCTTCTTCTTCTTCTTCTCCTTCTTCTTTTTCTTCTTCTTTTACCTATTCTTCTTCTTCTTCTTTTTCTTCTTACTCCTCTTCTTCTTCTTCTTCTTCTTTTCTCCTTCTTCTTCTTTTTCTACATCTCCTTTTTCTCCAACTTCTCCATCTTATTCCTCTTCCTCTTCTCGTTCTTCTTTAATTTCTTCTTCTTATTGTTATTATAATTCTCTTTCTTCATCTTCTTCATGTTCTTCTTCTTCTTCTACATCTTCTTCTCCTTGTACTTCTTCTTCTTCTTCTTCTTCTTCATCTCGTAATCGCTCTTCTTCTCCTTCTTCTACTTCTACTTCTTCTTCATTTCATTCTTCTTCTTCATCATCATCTTCTTCTTCTTCTTCTTCTTCTTCTCCTGTGTCTCCTTCTTCTCATTCTTTTTATTATTCTTCTTCTTCTTCTTCTTTTACTCCTTCTACTTCTTATTCTTCTTCTTCTTCTTCACCTTCTTCTTCACCGTCATCTTCATCTTCATCGTCATCTTCTTCTTCAACTCCTTCTGATTCTTCTCTTTCTTCTTCTTCTTCAACTTCTTATTCGTCTTATTTTTCTTCTTCGTCGTCGTCGTCGTCGTTTTCTTCTTCTTCTTCTTCTTCACCTCATCCTCCTCCTTCTTCTTCCACTTCTTTTTCTTCTTCTTTTTCATCTCCATTATCTACCTCTTCTTCTTCTTGTTCCTCTTCTTTTTCTTCATCATCTACTTCTTCTTCTTCTTCATGTTCTTATTATTCTTCTTCTACTTCTTCATTGTCTTCTTCTTCTACTTCTTCTTCTTCTTCTTCTTCTTCTCCTTCTTCTTCTTCTTCTCCTTCTTCTTCTTCTTCTACTTCTTCTTCTTTTTCTTCTTCTTCTTCTTCTTCTTTTTCTTCTTCTTCTTCTTCTTCTTATGCTTCTTCTTCTTCTTCTACTTGTTCTTGTCCTTCTCCTTCTACTCCTCTTTCTACTCCTCCTTTTTCTCCTTCTTTTTCTTCTTCTTCTTTTCCTTCGTCTTCTTCTTCTTCCTTGTTTTCCTCTTCTTCTTGTTCTTCTTGTTCTTCTTCTTCCTCTTCTACTTCTTATTCTTCTTCTTCCACTTGTTCTTTTTCTCCTTCATTATCTTCATCATTTTGTTCTTCGTCTTCTTCTTCTTAATCATCATGTTCTTCTTCGTCTTCTTCTTCTTCTTCTTCTTCCACTTGTTGTTCTTCTTCTACGACATCTTCAACTTCTTTTTTGTCTTCCTCTGCTTCATCTTCGTCTACTCTTCTTCTTCTACTCCTGCTCCTTCTCCTTTTCCTCATTCCTGTCCTTCTACTTCTTCTTCTTCTTCTCCTTCTTCTTTGTCTTCTTCTTCTACCTCTTCTTCTTCGACTTCTTATTTTTCACTTTTTTTGTCTTTTTCTTCATCTTCACCTTCTTCTTCTTCTTCCTCTTCTTCTTCTTCTTCCTGCTCCTCTTCTTCATCTTCTTTTCTTACTCTTCTTCTTCTTCATTGTCTTCTTATTCTTATTCTTATTCTTCTTCTTATTGTTGCTGTTGTTCTTCATCTTCTTCGCCTTCGTATTGTTCTTCATCTATTTCATCTTATTCTTCTTCCTCTTCTTCTTCTTCTTCTTTCTCTACTTCTTCTTCTTCTTCTTCTTGGCCTTCTAATAATTCTTCTTCTTTTTCTACTATTGTTTCTTCTTCTTGTTCTTCCCCTTCTCCTTCTTCTTTTTTCCTTTATCTTTTTTTATTCTTCTTCTTCTTCTTTG
>JAIUJO010000738.1:117500-122500 GCA_023846275.1 Vanilla planifolia
TTCTTCTTCTTTGACTTCCTCTTCTTAGTTTTTCTATTCTTCTTCTTTGTCATCTGCTTCTTCGTCTTTTTCTTTTCCTTCTTCTTCTTCTCCATCTTCTTCTTCATCATCTTCTTCTTCTTCTTTTCTTCTTCCTCTTCTCCTTCTTCTCGATCTTCTTCTCCTTCTTCTTCTTCTTCTTCTTCGTCTTCTTCTTTTTCTTTTTCTTCTTCTTCTACTTGTTCTTCTTCTTCTCCTCCCTCTTTTCCCTCTTCTTCTTCCTTTTCTTCTTCACCTTCTTCTTTTCCTTCTTCTTCTTCTTCTCTTTCTTCTTCATCATCTTCTTCATGTTCTTCTTGTTCTTGGTCTTCTTCTTCTTCATCTTCTTCTTCTTCTTCTTCTTCTCCGTCTACTTCCTTTTCTTCTTCTTCTTCTTCGATTTTCCATATTTTCTTTTTCTTCTTCTTCTTCTTCTTCATCGTCTTCTACATCTTTCTCTTCTTCCTTTTCTTCTTCTTCATCTTCTTCTTCTTCTTCTTCTTCTTAATCTTCCTCTTCTTCTTCTTTGTCTTCTTCTTATTCTTCTACATCTTCTTCTTCTTCTTCTTCCCCTTCTTCATCTTCTTTTCCTTCATCTTCTTCTTCTATTTCTTCTCCTTTTTCTCTTTCTTTCTCTTCATCTTCTTCTTCTCGTTCTTCTCCTTCTTCTTCTTCACCGTCTTCTTGTCCTTCTTCTTCTTCTTCCTCTTCTTCTTCTTCTTCTTCTTCTTCTTTGTCACCTTCTGCATCTTCTTCCTCTTCTTCTTTGTGTTCGTCTTGTTTTTCTTCTTCTTCTTCTTGTTTGACATCTTCTTCTTCTACTTCTTCGTCTTCTTCTTTTTCTTCTTTGTCTTCCTCTTCTACTTCTTTCTCCTCTTCTTCTTCATCATCTTTTTCTTTTTCAACATCCTCATCATCTTCTTCTTCTTCTTCTTTTTCTTTTTCTACTTCTTCTTCTTCATCTTCTTCTTCTTCTTCTTCTTCTTCCTCTTCTTCTTTTTCTTCTTCTTCTTCTTCTTCTGCTTCCTCTTATTCTACTTCTTTGTCTTCTTCTTTTCTTTATCTTCCTCTTCTTATTATTCGCCTTCATCTTCTTCTTCTTCTTCTTCTTCTTCTCCTTCTTCGTCTTCTTCATCACTTTCTTCTTCTTCTTCTTCTTCTTTTTCTTCTCCTTCTTCTTCAACTTTTTCTTCATCGTCTTCGACTTTCTCTTGTTGTTCTTCTTCTTCTCCTTCTTCTTCGCATTCTTCTTCTTGTTCTTCTTCTTTTTCTTCTTCCTCTTCTTTAACTTCTTCTTCTTTTTATTTTTCTTCTTCTTCTTCTTCTTCTTCTTCTTCCTCCTCTTCTTCATCTTCTTCTTCTTCTTCTTCTTCTTCTTATTTTTCTTCTTATTCTTCTTCCACTTCTTGTTATTCTTCTTCTTCTTCTTCTTCATCTTCATCTTCATCATCTTCTTTTTCATCATCTCCTTCTTCATCTTCTTCATCTTCTACTCTTTCCTCTTCTTGTACTTCATCTTCTTCTTCTTCTTCTTCCTTTTCTTCTTCTTCTGGTTCTTCTTCTTCTTCTCCATCTCCTTCTTCTTCTTCTTCTCCTTATTCTTCTTCTTCTTCTTCTACTAATTCTTCTTCATCCTCTTCTTCTTCTTCTTATTATTATTATTATTATAATTCTTCTTCTTCTTCTTCTTCTTCTCCTTCTTCTTCTTCTTCTACTTCTTCTACTTCTTCTTCTTCTTCTTCTTTGTCTTCAACTTCTTCTTTGTCTTCCTCTTCCTCTTCTTCTTCTTCTACTTCGACTTTTTCTTCTTCTTCATCAACATCATCTTCATCATCTTCTTCTTCTCCTTAATCTTTTCCTTCATCATCAGCATCATCTTCTTCTTCTTCTTCTACTTGTTCATCTTCATCATCTTTTCCAACTTCTGCATCTTCTCCGTCTTCTCCTCCTTCTCCTTCTCCTTTTTCTTCTTCTTCTTCTTCCTCTTCTTCTTCTTCTCCAACTTCTTCTACTTATACATCTTATATTTTTACTTCTTTTGCTTCTTCTTCTTCTTCTTCGACTTCATCATCTTCTTCTTCCTCTTCTTCTTCTTCTTCCTCGTCTTCTTCTTCTTTTTGTACTTCTTCTTATTATTATTATCACTTGTCTTCTTCTTCTTTTTCCTCTTCTTCTTTTTCTTCTTCTCCTTCTTCTTCTTCTTTTTCTGCTTCTTCTCCTTGTTCTTCTTCTTCTTCATCTTCTTCTTCTTCTTCATCATCTTCTTTTTCTTCTTAATCGTCCTCTTCTTCTTCTTCTTCTTCTACTACTTCTTCTTCTTCACCTCCTTCTCCTTCTTCTTCCACTTCTTCTTCTTCATCTTCTTCTTCTTCTCCTTCTTCTTCTTCTTCTTCATCTTCGTCTTCATTTTCTTCTTCTTCTCATTCTTCTCAAAATTCTCCTTCTTCTTCTTCCCATTCTTCATCTTCTTCATATTCATCTAAATCTTCTCCTTCTTCTTCCTCTTCTTCTTATTTTACTTCTTCTTCTCCGTCTACTTCTCCTTCTAATTGCTTTCTTCTTCTTATTATTCTTCTTGTTCCCCTTCTTCTTATTATTCTACTTCTTCTTCTTCTTTTTGCTTTTCTTCTTCATCTACTTCTTTTTTTTGGTTCTTGTTCTTCTTCTTCTTCATCTTCTTCTTCTTCGTCTTCTTCGTCGTCTTCTTCGACTTCTTCTTCGTCTTCTTCATCGTCTTCTTCGACTTCTTCTTATTGTTCTTTATCGACCTCTTCTTCCTCTTCGTCATTTTCTTCTTCTTCATCATCATCATCTTCTTCTTCTTCTTCTGTCTCTTCTTTCTTTTCTTCTTCTTCTTCTTTTTCTTCTTCTTCTTCTTCTTCTTCACCATCCTCTTCTTTTTCTTCTTCTATTACTACTACTGCTACTACTTCTTCTTCTTCTTCTATTTCTTCTTTATCTTCTACTACTACTACTTCTTTTTCATCTTCTTCTTCTCTTTCTTCTACTTGTTCTTCTTCTTTTTTTCTTCAACCACATCTTCTTCTTCATTTTTTGCTTCTTTTTCATCTTATTCTTCTTTGTCTCTTTCTTCATCTTCTTCTACTTCTTTCTCTTCTACTTCTTCTTCTTCTTCCTTCTCCTTCTATCTTCTTCATTTTTTTCTTCTTCTTCTTCTTCTTCCTCTTCTACATCATAAAATTCTTCTTCATCTTCTTCTTACTCTTCATCTTCTACTTCATCTTCTTCTTTCTCTTCTTCTTCTTTAACTTTTTCTTCATCTCCTTCTTCTTCTTCAACATCTTCTTCTTCTCCATCTTCTTCTTCTTCTTCTTCTTCTTCTTCTTCGTTTCTTCTTCTTCTTCTTCTTCTTCTTCTTCTTCTACTTCTTCTCTGTCTTCTTCTTCTCCTTTTTCGTTTTGTCATCTACTTCTTCTTCTTCTTTATCTTCTTCTTCATCTTTTTCTTCTTTTTCCTATTGATCTTTTTGTTCTTTTCCTCGTCCTCCTCCTCCTTCTTCATCTTCTTCTTCGCCTTCGTCCTCGCCTTCTTCTTCTTCTTTTTTGTCTTTTTCTTCTTCTTCTTTTTGCTTCTTCTACTTCTTCCTCTTGTTCTTTGTCTCTTCTTCTTCTTAATTTCCTTCTTCCACTTCTTCAAGTTCTTTGTCTTCTTTTTCTTCTCCTTCTTTTTCTTCTACTACTACTTCTTATTCTTCTTCTTCTTCCTCTTCTTCTTCTTCTTCTTCTTCTCTTCTTTTTCTTCTTAATCTTTTTGTTCTTTTCCTCCTCCTCCTCCTCCTTCTTCTTCTTCTTCTTCATCTTCTTCTTCCTATTCTTCTTTGTCTTTTTCTTCTTCCTATTTCTTGTCATCTTCTTTTTGTCTTCTTCTTCTTCTACTTTTCTTCTTCTTCTTCTTCTTCTTCTACTTCTTCTTCTTCTTCTTCTTCTTCTTCTACTTCTTCTTCGTATTATTCTTCCTCTTCATCTTTTTCATCTTCTTCTTCTTCTTTTTCTACTTCTATTTCTTCTTCTTTTTCGCCTTCTTCTTCTTCCTCTACTTCTTCTTATTCTTCTTCTTTTTTTCTTCTTCTTCTTCTTCATCGTCCACTTGTTAGACTTCCTCTTCCTCTTTTTCGCCTACTTCTTCTTTATCGTCATCATCATCATCTTCTTCTTCTTCTTCTTTTTCTTCTTCCTCCTCCTCCTCCTACTTTTTGTGTTTGTCTTGTTCTTCTTCCTCTTCTTCTTCTTCTTTATTTTCTTCTCCTTCTTCTTCTTCTACTTCTTCTCCTTCTTCTACTCCTTCTCCTTCTTCTTCTTCTTCTTCTACTTCTTCTCCTTTTTCTCTTTCTTCTTTGTCTACTTCTTCTTCTTCTTCTTCTCGTTCTCCTTCTCCTTCGTTTTCTTATTCTTCTTCTTCTTCTTCTCCTTCTTCTACTTCGTCCTCTTTTTCTTCTTCTATTTCTTCTTCTTCTTAATCTTCTTCTTCTTCTACTACTACTTTTTCTACAACTTCTTCTTCTTCTTCTTCTTCTCCTTCTTCTTCTTCATTGTCTCCTTCGTCTTTTTCTTCTCTTTCTTTTTCTTCATCTTTTTATTCTTCTTCTTCTTCTCCTCCTCCTCCTTCTCATTTCTCTCTTTCTTCTCCTTCTTCTCTTCTTCTCCTTTTTTTTCTACTTCTTCTTCTTCTTCTTCTTCTACTTCTTCTTCTTCATCCCCTACTTCTTCTTTTTCTTCTTGTTCTTCTTCTTCTTCTATTTCTATGTCTTTCTTTTCCTCTTCTTCTTCTTTTTCTTCTTTGTCTTCTTCCTTTTTTTCTTCTTCTTCTTCTTCTTCATCATCTTCATCATCTTCTTCTTTTTCTTCTTCTTCTTCTTCCCCTTCTTCATCTTCTTCTTCATGTTCTTCTTCTTCTTCGCATCTTCTTCTTCTTCTCCTTCTTCTTCTTCCTTTTCTTCTTCTTCTCTTCTTCTTCATTTTCTC
>JAIUJO010000738.1:127500-140000 GCA_023846275.1 Vanilla planifolia
CTTTTTGTTCTTCTGCTTCTTCTTCCTCTTCTTCTTCTTCTTCTTCTTCTCCTTGTTCTTCTCCTTATCCATCTTCTTCTTCTTTTTCTTTTTCTTCATCTTCTTCAGCGTTGTCTTCTTCTTCTTGTTCTTCTTCTTGTTCTTCTTCTTCTTCTTCTTCTTTGTCTACTTCTTCTTTTTCTTCTTATTATTCTTCTTCTTCTCCTTCTTCATCTTCTAGTTCTTCTCCTTCTTCATCTTCTTCTTCTTCTTCTTTTTCTTCTTCTTCTTCTTCTCCTTCGTCATCTTCTTCAATTTTTCTTCTTATTCTTTTTTTACTTCTACTTCTTCCACTTCGTTTCCTTCTTCTTATTCTTTATCTTCTTCATCCTCTTCTTCATCTGCTGCTTCTTCTTCATCATCTTCTTCAATTTCTTCTTCTTCTTCTTCTACTTCATCACCTTTTTCTTTTTCAAGTTCTTCTTCTTCTTCTTCTTCTTCAACTACCTCATCTTCTTCTTCTTATTCTTCATCTTTTTCTTCTTCTACTTCTTCGTCTTCTTCAACTTTGTTATCTTCTTCTTCTTCTTCTTCTTATTCTTCTTCTTCTTCTACTACTTCTTTTCTTCTTCTTCTTCTTCTTCTGCTTCTTCTTCCTATTCTTCTTCTTCTTCACGTTCTTTTTCGTTTTCTTCTTCTCCTACTTCTGTTTCTTCTTTTACTTCTTGTTCTTCTTCTTCTTCTATTTCTTCTATTTCTTCTCCTTCTTCTTCTTCTTCTACTACTACTACTATTATTTCTTCTTCTTCTTATTTTCCTTCTTCTTCTTATTTTTCTAATTCTTCTTCTTCATCTTCATCTTCATCTACTTCTTCTTAGACTTCTTCTTCATCTTCTCCTTCTCCTTCTTCTCCCTTTTCTTGTTCTTCTTCTTCTTCTTTTTCTTCTTCTTCCTCTTCTTCATCTTCTTCTTCCCCCTTCTTCTTCTTCTTCCTCTTCATCATCATCATCATCATCTTCTTCTTCTTCTTCTTCTTCTTCATCTTCTTTTCCTTCTTCCAGTTCTTTTCTTCTTCTTCTTCTTCTTCTTCCTCCTCTCCTCCTTCTTTGTCTTCTTCTTCTTCTTGTCGTTCTTCATCATCATCTTCTTCTTCTTCTTCTTTGTCTTCTTCTTCTTTGTGTTTTTCTTCTACTTCTTCTTCTCCTTCTTCTTCTTCTCCTTCTTCTTCTTCTTCTTCATCACGTTCTTCTTCGTCATCTACCACTTTTTCTTCTTCTTCTTCTTCTTCTACTACTTCTCCTTCTTCTTCATCATTTTCTTCTTCTTCTTTTTCTTCAATTTATTCACCTTCTTCTATTACTTCATCTTCTTTTCCTTCTTCTTCTTCTTCTTCTTCTTCTTCTACTACTTCTTCTTCTTCTTTTCCTTCTTTTTCTTCTTCTTCTTTGTCTTCTTTTTTTTTTTCATAATCTTCATCTACTCCTTTGTCTTCTTCTACATCTTCTTCTCCTTCATCTTCTTCTTCTTCTTCTGCTTCGCCTTATACTTGTTCTTCTTCCTCATCATCTTCTTCTTCTTCTTCTGATTCTTTTTCTTCTTCTTCTTCTTCTTCCTCTACTTCTTCTTCTTCTTCTTTATCTTCGTCTTATTATTTTTTGTATTATTATTATTATTATCATTTTCTTCTTCTTCTTCTTCTTCTTCTTCTCCTTCTTCTTCTTTTGCTTTTTCTTCATCTTCTCCATCTTCTTCGTTGTCTTCTTCTTCTTGTTCTTGTTCTTCTTTTTCTTATTCTTCTTTGTCTACTTCTTCTTTTTCTTCTCATTCTTCTTCTTCTTCTTGTTCTTCATCTTCCACTTCTTCATTTTCTTTTTTTTCTTTTTCTTCATCTTCTTCTTCTTCTCCTCTTACTTATTCTACTCCTCTTTGTACTTTTTCTTTGCCTTCTTCTCCTTCTTCTCCTTCTTGTCCTTCTCCTTCTTCTCCTTATTCTCCTTCTTCTTCTTCTTCTTCATTTTATTCTTCTTTTGTTTCTTCTTCCTCTTCTTCCTCTTCAACACCTTCTAAATCTTCATTTTCTTATTCTTATTCTTCTTTTCCATCTACCTCTTCTTCTTGTTCCCCTTCTTCTATGTCTTCTTCTTCTTCTTCTTCTTCTTCTTGATCGTCTTCTTCTTCTTCTTCTTCGTTTTATTCTTCTTCTTCTTCTTCTTCATTTTCTTCTTCTCCTTCTTCTTCTTCTTTTTCTCCTCCTCCTTCTTCTTCGCCTTCTTCTCCTTGTCTTACTTCTTCTCCTTCTCCTTTTTTTCCTTCTTGTACTTCTTCTCCTTCTTCTCCTTCTTCTTCTTCTTCTTCTTCTTCTTCTTCTTCTTCTGCTTCTTCTTCATAGTCTTTTTCTTCTCCTTCTTAATTGTCATCTTCATCTTCTTCTTCTTCTCTACCTTCTTCCTCCTCTTTTTCTTCTTGTAATGCCTCTTCTTCTTCTTCTTCTTCTTCTTCTTCTTCTCATGCTTAATCTTCTTCTTCTTCTTCTTCTTCTTCTTCATCTTCTTCTTCTTCTTCTTCTTCTTCTTCTTCGTCTTCTTCTTCTTCTTCTTCTTCTTCTTTGTCTTCTTTTTCCTCTTGTTCACCAGCATCTTCTTGTTCTTCTTCTTCATCTTCTTCTTCTTCTTCTTCTATTTTTTCTTCTTCTACTACTTCTTCATCATCATCTTCTTCTTCTTTTTCCTCTTCTTCTACTTCTTCTTCGTCTTCTTCTTCATCTTCTTCTTCTTCTTCTTTATCTTCTTCTTCTTCATCATCGTTTTCTTCTTCTCCTTTTTCTTCCTCTTCTTCTTCTTCTTCTCCTTTTTCTTCTTCTTCATATTATTATTACTATCATTATTGTTGTCATTATTCTTTCTCTTATCATTATTATTTTTTTCTAGTTCTTTTTATTCATCTTCTTCTTCTTCTTCTTCCACTTCTTCTTTTTCTTCTTTTTTGTCATCTTGTTCTTCTTCTTCTTTCAATTCTTTGTCTTCCTCTTATTAGTCTTCTTCTTTTGCATTTTCATCTTCTTCTTCTTCTTCCACTTCTTCTTCTTCTTCTTCACCTTCTTTTTCTTTTTCTTCTTCTCCTTCTCCTTCTTTGTCTTCTTTTGTTTCTTCTACTTCATGTTCTTTATCTTCATCTTCTTCTTCTTTTTCTTCTCCATCTTCTACTTCTTCTTCTTCTTCTTGTTCTTGCTCATCTTCTTCTTTTTCTTCTTCTTTTTCCTCTTCTTCTTCTTCTTCTTCTTCTAATTTTTTCTATTATTATTATTATTCATCTTCCTCTTCTTTTTCTTTATCTACTTCACCTTCTTTTCTTCTTCTTCTTCGTCGTCGTCTTCATCTTCGTCTTCTTCTTCATCTTTTTCATCTCCTTCTTTGTCCTCTTCTTCTTCTTCCTCTTTTCATTATTCTTCTTCTACATCTTCTTTTTCTTCTCAGTCTTCTTTTACCTTATCTATTTTACTTTCTTCTTCTTCTTCTTGTTGTTCTTCACCTTCTACTTCTCCTTCTTCTTCTTCTTCTTCTTCTTCTTCTCCTCCTTCTTCTTGCTCTCCTTCTTCTTCTTATTCTACTTCCCTTTCTTGTTCTTCTTATTCTTTTTCATCTTCTTCTTCCTCTTCTTCTTTCCTTCTTCTTCTTCTTCATCTTCTTCCTCTGCTTCTTCTTCTTCTTCCTCTTCTTCTTGTTCTTCTTCTTTATCATCTTCTTGCTCTTCTTCTCCTTTTTATTCTTCGTCTTCTTCTACATCTACTTCTTCTTCCTCTTCTTCTTCCTCTAGTTCTTCTACTTCTTTTCTTCTCCTTCTTCTTCTTCGTCATCATCATCTTCTTCTTCTACTTCTCCATCATCTTCTTCCTCTTTCTTCTTCCTCTTCCTCAACTTCTTCTTCATCTCCCCTTTTTTCTTCTTCTTCTTCATCTCTCCTTCTTCTCCTTCTTCTTCTTCTTCTTCCTCTTCTTCTTCCTCCTCTTCCTCTTCTTCTTCCTACTACTCTTCTTCTTCCTCTACTTCGCCTTCTTTTTCTTCTTCTTCTTCTTCTTCTTTTAATTCTTATTCTTCTTCTTCTTCTTCTTCTTCTTCCTCTTCGTGTTCTTCTTCTTCGTCTTCTTCTTCTGCATCTTCACTTCTTTTTTTCATTATCAACTTCGTCCTCCTCCTCCTCTTCTTCTTCTTCTTCTTTTTCCTCCTTTAATTCTTCCTTTTCTTCTTCATCCTCTTCTTCTTCATTTCATTATCATCTTCTTCTTCTACTACTTCTTATTCTTATTCTTCTTCTTCTTCTTCCTTTTGTTGTTCTTCTTCTTCTCCGTCACCTTCTTCTTCTTCCTCTTTTTATTCTTCTTCTACTACTTCTTCATTATCATCATCTTCTTCTTCTAATTCTTCTATTACTTCTTCATTTTCTTCTACATCTTCTTCTTCTTCATCTACTTCTTCTTCTTCTTCTTCCTCCTCTTCTTCGCCTTCTTTTTCTTCGTATTCTTCTACTTTTACTTGTTCTTCTTCCTGTGCTTCTTCTTCTGCTCTTCTTCTTCTACTTCCACTTCAACTTCTTCTTGTTCTTCTTCTTATTATTTTTCTTCTTCTTCGTCTTCCTCTTCTTCGACTTCTTCTTCTTGTTCCTCCTCTTCTTCTTCTTCCTCCTCTAATTCTTCTTCTTCTTTCTCATCTTCTTTTTCGTCTCCTTCTTATTATTCCTCTTCTTGTTCTTCTTCTTTGTCTTCTTCTTCTTTTTTTTTTCGTCTACTTATTTCTCTTCTTGTTTTTATTCTTATTTTTCTTTTTCTTCTTCTTCTTCTTTGCATTCTTCATCTTCTTCTTCTTCTTCTTCTTCTTCTCTTCTTCTTATTATTCGTCTTCCTCTTCTTCTACTTCTTCTTCTTCTTCTTCTTCTTCTTCGCTTCCTCTACTCCCTCCTTTTATTCTTCTTTTTCTTCTTCTTGTTCTTCTTCCTCCACCTCTTCTTCTTCTTCTCCTTTTTCTCCTTCTTCTCCTTCTTCTTCTTCATCACCTTCTTCTTCTTCTCCTTCTTCTTATTCAACTTCTCCTTCTTCCTTTTCTTCCTCTTTTTCTTCTTCTTTTTCTTCTTCTTCTTCTTCTTCTTCTTCTTCTATTTCTTCTTCTTCTTCGACTTCTTCTTCTTCTCCATCTTCTTCGTCTTCTTCTTCCCCTTCTTCTTCCCCTTTTTCTTCTTCTTCTTCTTCTTCTACTTCTTTTTCTTCTTCTTCTTCGTCTTCTTTTTCTTCTTCCTCTTCTTCTTCCTTTTCTGTGTCTTCTTCTTCTTCATCTTATCTTCTTCGTCTTCTTCTTCATCTTCTTCTTCTTCCTTTTCTTCTTCTTCCTCTTCTTCTTCTTCTTCTTTCAATTCTCCTTCTGCTTCTTCTTCTTCAACTTCTCCTTCTTCCTTTTCTTCCTCTTCTTCTTCTTCTTCTTCTTTTTCTTCTTCTACTTCTTCTTCTTTTATTTCTTCTTCTTCTTCGACTTCTTCTTCTTCTTTTTCTTCCCCTTCTTCTTCACCTTTTTCTTCTTCTTCTTCTTCTTCTTCTTCTTCTTCTTCTTCTTCCTCTTCTTCTTCCTTTTCTTTTTCTTCATCTTCTTCGTCTTATATTCTTCATCTTCTTCTTCTTTTTCTTCATCCTTTTCTTCTTCATCTTCTTCTTCTTCTTCTTCTTCCACTTCTCCTTCTCCTTATTTGTCTTCTTCTTCTTCTTCTTCTTCTTCTTTCCACTTCCTCTTTTTCTTCTTCTTCTTCTTCCACCTCTTCTCCTTCTACGTCTTCTCCATCTTCAACATCTTCTTCTTCGCCTTCTTATTCTTCTTATCTTCATCATCATCATCTTCTTCTTCTTCTTCTTATTCTACTTCTCCATCACCATCTTCCTCTTCTTCTTCTTGTTCTTCTTCTTCTTTTTATTCTTCTTCCTCCTCTTCTTCTTCTTCTTCATCTTTTTATTCTTCTTCTTCTTCTTCATCCATTTCTTCACCTTCTTCTTCTTCTTCTTCGCCCTCTTCTTCTTCTTCTTCATCATCTTTTTCTTCTTCTTCTTTTTCTTTTTCTTCTTCAACTTATTCTTCATTATCTTCTTCTTCTTCTTTTTCGTCATCTTCTTGATGTTCTTATTCTTCTTCTTCCTCTTATTGTTCTTCCTCTTCTTTGTCTTTTTCTCGTTTGTCCTCTTCTTCTTCGTTTTCCTCTTCTTTTTCATCATCTTCTTCTTCTTCAGCTTGTTTTTCTTCTTCTTCCTCCTCTTATGCTCCATCTTCTTCTTCTTCTCCTTCTTCTTCTTCTTCTTCATCTTCTTCTTCTCAATCTTATTCTTATTTATCTTCTTCGTCTTCTTCTTCTTCTTCTAATTGTACTTCTTCTCTTTTATCATCATCATCTTCTTCTTCATCTTATTCTTCTTCTTCTTCTTCTTCTTCTTTTTCTTCGCCATCCTCTTCTCCTTCTTCTTCTTCTTCTTCTTCTTCTCCTTCTTCTTCATTGACTTCTTCTTTTTATTCTTCTTCTTATTCCTCATGTTTTTCTCCATCTTCGGTTTTGCCTTCTTCTTTTTGTTCTTTTTCTTCTTCTTTTTCTTCATGATCATCATCATCATAATCTTCTTCTTCTTCTTCTTCTTCTTCTTCTTATTCTTCTTCTTCTTCATCTTCTTCTTCTCCATCTTCTTCTTCTTCCCTTACTTCTCCTTCTTCTTCTACTTCTTCCTCCTCCTCTTCTTCTTCTTCTACTTCTTATTCTTCTTCTTCTTCCTCTTCTTCTTCTTCCTTCACCTACTCCTCCAAGTCTTCTTCTTCCTCTTCTTCTTCTTCTTCTTCTACTTCGTCTTCTTTTTCTTCTTCTTCCTCTTCTATTGCTTCTTTTTCTTCTTCTTCTTCTTCTTGTTCTTCATATACTTCTACTTCTTCCTTTTGTTCTTCTTCTTCTTCTTCTTCTTCTTCTTATTCCTCTTCTTCTTCCTCTTCCTCTTCCTCTTCTTCTTCTTCCTTCACCTACTCCTCCAAGTCTTCTTCTTCCTCTTCTTCTTCTTCTTCTTCTTCTACTTCGTCTTCTTTTTCTTCTTCTTCCTCTTCTATTGCTTCTTTTTCTTCTTCTTCTTCTTCTTCTTCTTCTTGTTCTTCATATTCTTCTACTTCTTCCTTTTGTTCTTCTTCTTCTTCTTCTTCTTCTTATTCTTCTTCTTATTATTTTTCTTCTTCTTCTTCTTCTTACTCTTCCTCTTCTTCTTTGACTACTACTACTTCTTCTACTTCTCCTTCTTCAACTTATTCTTCTACTTCTTCTTCTTCCTCATCTTCAACTTCTTCTTCTTCTTCGCCTTCTTCTTGTTCATCTTCTTCTTCTCCTTTTTCTTCTTCATCTTCTTCTTCTTCTTCTTCTTCTTCATCTTATTTTTCTTTTTCTTCTTCTTTTTCTTCTTCTTGTTCTTCTTCTTCTTCTTCTTCTTCTTCTCCTACTTTTCTTCTTCTTCTTCTTCTTCTTCCTTTTCTACGACTCCATATTCTTCTTCATCATCTTCTTCTTCTTTTTATTCTTCTTCTTTGTATTCTTCGTCTTTATTTTCTTCTTCATCATCTTTTTCTTCTTCTTCATGATCGTCATCATCATCTTCTTCTTCTTCTTTTTCTTCTTCTTATTCGTCTTCGTCTTCTTTTTTCTCTTTTTCTTCATCATTTTCTTCTTCTTCCCTTTCTTCTTCCTTTTCATTTTCTTGTTCTTCTTCTTCCCCTTGTTGTTCTCCTCGACCCCTTCCTCCTCCTCCTCCTCCTTCATCTTCTTCTTATTCTTCTACTACTGCTACTTCTTCTTCTTCACCTTCTTCTGTTTCATCTTCCTCGTCTTCTTCATATTCTTCTACTACTACTTCTTCATCATCTTCTTCTTCATCATCTTCTTTTTCTTTATCTTCTTCTTTTTCTCCTTCTTCTTCTTCTTCTTCTTTTTCCTCTTCTTCTCCTTCATCTTTATCTAGTTCTTCGTTGTCTTCATCTTCTTTCTCTTCTTCCGTTTTTTCTTCTTCTCCTTCTTCTTATTCTTCTTCTTCTTCTCTTTCTCCCTTTTCTTCTTCTTCTCATTCCTCATCTTCCATTTCCTCTTCTCATTTTCTTCTTCTCCTTCCCCATCTTCTTTTTTATCGTCTTGTTCTTCTTCGTTTTCTTCTTTATCTTCTTCTTCATCTTTATCTTCTTCGACTTCTTCTTCTAGTTCTTCTTGTTCTTCTAATTATTCATCATCATCTTCTTCTTCTTCTTCTTCTCTTCATTTTCTTCTTCTTCTTCGAATTCTTCTTCTTCTTCTTCTTCGTTATCATAATCTTCTTATTCTTCTTCTACTACTACTACTACTACTTCTTCATCTTTTTCATCATCATCCTCTTCTTCTTCTTCATCATCTTCTTCTTCTTCTTCTTCTTCTACTTCTTCTTCTTCTGCTTCTTCTTCTTCTTCTTCTTCTTCTTCTTCTTCTTCTTATTCTTCTTATTTTTCTTCTTCTTCTTTTTCTTCTTCTTCTTCTTCTTCATCTTCTTCTTCTTCTTCCTTTTCCTCTTCTTCTTCTTCATCATTTTCTTCTTCTTCTTCTTTATCATCTTCTTCTTCTACATCTTCTTGTTCTTTTTCTTCTTCTTCTTCTTTTTCCTCTTCTTCATCTTCTTCTTCTACTTCTTCTTCTTCTTCTTCGTCAACTCATTCATGCTGTTAATCTACTTCTTCTTCTTCTTATTCTTGTTCCTCTTCTTCCATTTCTTCTTCTTATGCTCCTTCTTCTTCTTCTTCTTCTTCTTCTTCTTATTCTTATTCTTCTTCATCTTCTTCTTCTTCTTCTTCTTCATCTACTTCTTCTTCTACCTTTCTTCTTCATCTTCATCTTCTCCTTCTTCTTCTTCTTCTCCTTCTTCTTCATCAATTTCTTCCTCTACATCTTCTTCTATTTCTTCCTCTTCTTCTTCTTCTTTGACTACTTCGTGTTCCTCTTCTTCTCCTTCATTGCTTCCTTTGCTTCTTCTTCTTCTTCTTCTTCTTCTCCTCCTTTTTCTTCTTTATCTTCTTCTTCTTCTTTTTCTTCTGATTTGTTTTCTTCTTGTTCTTCTTCTTCTTCTTTCTCACTTTTTTCTTCATCTTCTTCTTTTTTTCTTCTTCTTATCTCCATTTTCTTTTTCTTCTTCTTGTTCTTCTTCTTCAACCTCTTCTTCTTCTATAACTTCATCTTCTTTTTCTCGTTGTTCTTCCTTTGCTTCTTCTTTTTATTCTTCTTCTTCTTCTTATTTTACTCCTTTTCCATCTTCTTCTTCTTTTTCTTCGTCCTCTTCTTCTTCACCTCCTTCTTCTTCTTCTTTCTCTTCTTCTTTTTCTTGCTCTTCTGGTTCTTCATCATCTTCGTCTTCATCTTCTTCAACTTCATCTTCTTCTTAATCGTCATCGTCATCTTCTTCTTCTTCTTCTTCTTCTTCATCTTCGTCAACTTCTTCGACTTTTTCATCTTCTTCCTCTTTTTCTTTGCCTTCCTCATTTTCTTCTTCTTCTTCTTCTTCTTCTTCTTTTACTACTACTACTACTACGACAACTTCTTCCTCTTCTTCTTCGACTTCTTCGTCTTCTTAGTCTTCTTCTTCTTCTTCTTCATCTTCTTCTTCTGCTTCTCCCATTCCTTCTTCTCCTTCTTCTTCTTCTTCATGTTCATCTTCTTCTTCTTCTTCTTCTTCTTCTTCTTCTTCTTATTCTTCTTTTACTTCTTCACCTTCTTCTTCATCATCTTCTTCTTCTTCATGTTCTTCTTCTTCCTCCTTTTCATCTTCATCTTCTTTGTCTTAATCTTCTTCTTCTTCTACTTCTTCCTCTTCTTATTTTTCTTGCCCTTCTTCTTCTTCCTCATCTTCGTCTTCATCTTCTTCGTCATCATCTTCTTCTTCATCTTCATCATCATCTTCTTTGGCTTCATCTTCTTCTTCATCTTCATCATCATCATCTTCTTCTTCTTCTTCTTCATCATCTTCCTCAACTTCTTCGGCTTTTTCATCCTCTTCTTCCTCTTCTACAATGCCTTCCTCCTCTTCTTCTTCTTCATCTTCTTCATCTACTGCAACTTTTTCCTCTTATTCTTCAACTTCTTCGCCTTCTTAGTCTTCTTCTTCTTCTTCTTCTTCTTCTGCTTCACTCTTTTCTTCTTCTCCTTCTTCTTCTTCTTCTTCTTCTTCTTCTTCTTCTCCTTCTTTTTCATCTTCTTCTTCTTCTTCTTCTTATTCTTCTTCTTCTTCTTCTTCTTCTTCTTCTTCTTCTTCTTCTTCTTCTTCCCCCTTTTCATCTTCAACTTCTTTGTCTTAAACTTCTTCTTCTTCTTCTTCTTCTTCTTCTTCGTCTTTTTCCTCATCTTCTTGTTCTTCGTATTTTTCTTCTTTTCTTTCTTTTCTACTCTCCTTCTTCTTCTTCGTCTTCTTCTTCTACTTTTTCTTCCCATTCTCCTTCTTCTTCCTCTTCTTCTTCTTCTTCTTCTTCTTCTTCTTCTTCTTTGTCTTCTTCTTCTTCTTCTTCTTCTTGTTCTTCTACCTTTTCTTCATCTTCTTCTTCTTCTTCTTTTTCTACCTCTTCCTATTCCATTTTCTATTCTCTTCTTCTTCTTCTTCTTCTTCCTCACCTTCTTCTTCTTCCTCACCTTCTTCTTCTTCCTCTTTTCCTCTTCTTCTTATTCTTCTTCTTCTTCTTCTTTTTGTTTTCCATCTTTTTCCTCTTCTTCTTCTTCTTCACTTTCTTCTACTTCTCATTCCTCTTTTTCTACTTCTTCTATTTCTTCTTCTTCTTCTTTTTTGGTTCTACTTCTTCTTCTTCTTTTCTTCTCCTTTTTCTTCTTTTGCTTCTTCTTGTTCTTCTTCTAGTTCTTGCTCTTCTTCTTCTTTTTCTTCTTCTTCTCTTTCTACTTCTTTTACATCTTCTTATTCTTCATTTTGTCTTCTTTTTTTTTCTTCTTCTTCTTCTGTTTCCTATTCTTCTTTTTCTTGTTCAACTTCTTCTTCTTGTTCTTTTTCATCGTATTCTTCTTCTTCCCATTCGTCATCATCTTCTTCTTTTTCTTCTTCTTCTTCTTGTTCTTCTCCTTTTACATCATCATCATCTTTTTCTTTTTCTTCTTCTTCTTCTTCCCCTTCAACTTCTTCTTTTTCTTCTTCTTCTTTTCTTCCACTTTTTAATCTTCTTCTCCTTACTTATCTTCTTATTTTTGTTCCTTATCTCCTTCTATTTCCTCTTCTTACTCTTCTTCTTCCTTTCTCCTTCTTTTCCTTCTTCTTCTTCTTCTTCTTCTTCTTCTTTTTCATCATCTTCATTTTCTTCCTCATCATCATCATCATCATCATCTTCTTCTTCTTCTTCTTCTTCTTCTTCATCTTCTTCTTCTTCTTCTTCTTTATCGTCTTCTTCTTCTTCTTCTTCTCCTACTACATATTCTCCACCTCCTTGTTCTTCTTATTTGCCATCTTCACCTTCTTCTCCTTCTTGTCCTTCTCCTTCTTCTCCTTCTTCTTCTCCTTCTTCTTCTTCTTCTTCTCCTTCTTCTTCTTCCTCTTCACCTTCTCCTTCTTCTTCCTCTTCTTCTTCATCATCA
The DNA here is from genome assembly GCA_023846275.1 of Vanilla planifolia. Lineage (NCBI taxonomy): Eukaryota > Viridiplantae > Streptophyta > Magnoliopsida > Asparagales > Orchidaceae > Vanilla > Vanilla planifolia. The sequence continues at coordinate 139,109 of JAIUJO010000738.1, forward strand.
CCATCTTAGTCTTCTTCGTCTCATTCTTATTCTTCTATTTCATCTGCCTCTTCTTCTCGTTCCTCTTCTTCTATGTCTTCTTCTTCTTCGTCTTTTTCTTCTTCTTCTTCTTCTTGATCATCTTCTTCTTCTTCTTCATTTTATTCTTCTTCTTCTTCTTATTCTTCTCCTTTTCCTCCTCCTTCCTCTTTGCCTTCTTCTCTATGATCTACTTCTTCTCCTTCTCCTTCTTTTCTGTCTTGTACTTCTTCTCTGTCTTCTTCTTTTTCTTCTTTTGTTGTTGTTCTTCTTCTTCTTCTTCTTCTTAGTCTTCATCTTCTCCTTCTTCATAGTCGTCATCTCTTCTTCTTCTTCTTCTTCTTCGCACTCTTCCTCCTCTGCTTTTTCTTGTAATGCTTCTTCTTCTTCTTCTTCTTCTTCGTCTTCTTCTTTGTTTTCTTCTCCTTCTTCATCATCTTGTTCTTTGTCTCCTTCTTCCTCTTCTTCAACTTCTTCTTCTACTTCTTCATCATCTTCTTCCTATTTTTCTTCTTCCTCTTCTTCAACTTCTTCTTCATCTCCCCTTTTTCTTCTTCTTCTCCATCTCTCCTACTTCTTCTCCTTCTTCTTCTTGTTCTTCTTCCTTTCCTTCTTTGTCCTCCTCTTCTTCTTCCTTTACTTCATCATCATCTTCTTCTTCTTCTTCTTCTTCTTCTTCTAATTCTAATTCTTATTCTTCTTCTTCGTCTTCTTCTTCTTCTTCTTTTTCTTCTTCTTCTTCGTCTTCTTCTTCTTCATCTTCTTCTTCTGCATCTCCTCTTCTTCTTATTTTCCTCCGGCAGCACTGCCGAGATAGCAGCGGGTTCTCTGTCCCTGCGGGGATGGAGCGACAGAAGTCTTGAGAATTAAAGAT
>JAIUJO010000738.1:145000-147500 GCA_023846275.1 Vanilla planifolia
TTTGACTTTTACTTCTTCCACTTTGTTTTCTTCTTCTTCTTCTTCTTCTACTTCTTCTTCTTCGTTTTATTCTTCTTCTTCTTCTTCTTCTTATTCTACTTCTGCATCATCATCTTCGTCTTCTTCTTCTTCTTATTCTTATTCTTTTGCTTCTACTTCTTCTTCTTCTTTTTATTCTTTTGCTTCTTCTTTTTTTACTTCTTCTTCTTCTTCTTCTTCTTCGTCATCCTCTTCTTCTTCTTCTTCTTCTTCTCCTTCTGCTTCTTCTTCTTCTTTTTGTTCATCTTTTTATTCTTCTTCTTCTTCTTCTTCTTCTTCTTTTCCTCTCCTTAATCTTCTTCTTCTCCTTCTTCTTCTTCTTCTTCATGATCTTAATGTTCTTCTTCCTCTTATTGCTATTCCTGTTCTTTGTTTTTTTCTCCTTTGCCCTCTTCTTCCTCTTCTTCGTCTAATGCTCCTTCTTCTTCTACTTTTTCTTTGTCTTCTTCTTATTCTTCTTCTTCTTCTTCTTCTTCTTCTTCTTCTTTTCTTCTACTTCTTATTTGTATTCTTATTCTTCTTCTTCATCTTCGTCTTCGTCTTCTTCTTCTTCTTCTTCTTCTTCTCATTCACCATCTTCTTCTTCTTCTTCTTCTTCTTCATCCTCTTCTACTTCTTCTTCTTCTTCTACTTCTTCTTCTTCTTCTTATTCTTCTTCTTCTACTTATTCTTCTTCTTCTTCTTCTTCTTCTTCTTCTCTTCTTCTTCTTCTTCTTCTTCTTCTACTTCTACTCCTTCTTCTTCTCCTTCTTCTTCGGTGACTTCTTCTTTTTCTTCTTCTTCTTATTCTTCTTGTTCTTCTCTATCTTCTGCTTCACCTTCTTCTTCTTCTTCATCTTCTTCTTCATCTTCGTCTTCTTCTTATTCTTCTTCATCTTCATCTTCTCCCTCTTCTTCTTCTTCTTCTTCTCCTACTTCTCGTTATTCTTCTTCTTATTCCACTTCTTGTTCTGCTTGTTTTCCTTCTTCTTCTTCTTCTTCTTTGTCTTCTTCTTCTTGCAATTCTTTGTCTTCCTCTTCTTCATCTTCTTCTTTTTCATTTTCATCTTCTTCTTCTTCTTCTACCACTTCTTCTTCTTCTTTGCCTTCCTCTTCTTCTTCTTCTTCTTCTTCTTTGTCTCCTTCTTCTTTTTCTTCTTCTTCTTTTGCTTCTTCTACTTCATCTTCTTCTTCTTCTTCGTCTTCTTCTTCTTTTTATTATTCTCCTTCTACTTCTTCTTCTTCTTCTTCTTGTTCATTTTCTTCTTTTTCTTCTTCTTATTCTTCTTCTTCTTATAATTATTTCTATTGTTATTATTATTCTTCTTCTTTTTCTTCATCATCTTCTTCTTCTTCTTCTGCTTCTCCTTCTTCTCTTCTACTACTTCTAGTTCTTCTTCTTCTTCTTCGTCTTATTCTTCTTCTGTTTCTTCTTCTCGTTCTTCCTCTTCTTCTTCATCATCATCTTCTTCTTCTTCTTCTTCTTCTTTTCGTTCTCCTTCTTCTACGTCTTCTTTTCATCTCAGTCTTCATTTACCCTATCTATTTCATTTTCTTCTTCTTCTTCATCTTCTTAATCTTCTTCTTCTTCTCCTTCTTCTTCTCCTTTCTTCTTCTTCCTCTTCTTCTACTTCTCCTTCTTCTTCTTGTTCTATACTTCTTCTTCATCTTCTTCTTCTTCTTCTCTGTTATTTTATTTTTCATCTTCTTCTTCTTCTTCTTCTTCATCTTCTTTTTCTTCTTCCTAATTTTCTCTACCTCTTTTACTTCTACTTCTTCCATTTCATTTTCTCCTACATTTTCTATATCTTCTTCATCTTCTTCTTCTTATGTTTCTTCTTCTTCTTCATCAACATCATCTTCTTCTTCTTCTTTTCTTCTTCATCTTCTTCTTCTTCTTCTTCTTTTCCTCCTTCTTATTCTTCTTCTTCTATTATTATTCTTCTTGTTCTTCTTCTTCTTCTTCTTCTTCTTCTACTTCCTTTTCTTATTTTTCTTCTTCTTCATCATCTTCTTCCACTTCTTCTTTCATTCTTTGACTTCTTCTTCTTCTTCTTTTTCTTCTTCTTCTTCTTCTATTTCTACTACTTCTTCCTCTCCTTATTCTTCTTGTTCTTTTTCTACTTCTTCTTTTTCTTCATCTTTATCATCTTCTTCCTCTTCTTCTTCTTATACTTCTGCTTCTTCTTCTTCTTTCTCTTCTTCTTCTTTTTGTTCTTCTACCTCTTTTTCTTCTCCTTCTTCTTCATCATCATCAACTTCTTCTTCATCTTCTTCTTCTTCATCATTGTCCCCTTCTTCCTCTTCTCCTTCTTCTTCCTCTTCTTTATCTTCTTCCTCTTCTTCTTTTTCTTCTTCTTCTTCCACTTCTTCTTGCTCTTCTTCAACTTCTTCATCTCCTCTTTTTCTACTTCTTCTTCATCTCTCATTCTTCTTCTCCTCCTTCTTCTTCCTCATCTTCCTCCTCCTCCTCTTCTTCTTC
>JAIUJO010000738.1:150000-152500 GCA_023846275.1 Vanilla planifolia
TTCTTCTCCTACTTCTCCTTCTTATTCTTCTTCTTCTGCTTCTTCTCCTTCTTCTTCTTCTTCTTCTACTTCTTGTTCTTCTTTTTCATCTTCTTCCTCTTCATCTTCTTCTTCTTCTTCTTCTTCCTCCAGCTCCTCCTCCAAGTCCTCTTCTTCCTCTTCTCTTTCTTCTTCTACTTCGTCTTCTTCTTCTTCTTCTTCCTCTTCTTCTGCTTCTTTTTCTTGTTCTTCATCTTCTTCTACTTCTTCTTCCTCCTCGTCTTCTTCTTTTCTTCTTCTTCTTCTTCTTTGTCTTCTTCTTCTTCTTCTTCTTCTTCTTCCTCTTCTTCTTCTACTACTACTACTACTACTACTTCTACTTCTTTTTTTTCCACTTATTCTTCTTCTTCTTCTTCTTCTTCCTCTTCTTCAACTTCTTCTTCTTCTTCTTCTTCTTCTTCTTCGCCTTCTTCATCTTCTTCTTTTTCTTTTTCTTCATCTTCTTCATCATCATCATCATCTTCTTCTTCTTCTTCTCATTCTTCTTTTTCTTCTTCTTCTTATTATTTTTCTTCTTTTTTTTTTCTTCTTCTTCTTCTACGACTACTACTTTTCTTCTTCGTTTTCTTCTTCTTCTTCTTCTTCTTCTTCATAATAATAATAATAATAATCAACTTGTATTTCTTATTCTTCTTGTTCTTTTTCTTCTCCTTCTTCTTTTTCCTATTCCACTTCTTCTCCTGCACCTTCTTCATCATCTTCTTCTTCTTCTTCTTCTTCTTCTTCGTGTTCTTCTTTTTTTTCTCTTCTTCTTCATCTTCTTCTTCTTCTTTACCGTTCTTCTTCTTCATGTTCATCTTCTTCTTCTTCTTCTTCTTCATCTTCTTCTTCTTCATCTTCATGTTCTTTTTCTTCTTCTTCTTCTTCCTCTTCTTCATCTTCTTCTTCTACTTGTTCTTCTTCTTCTTGTTCATCTTCTTCTTCTTCATCTTCTCGTTCTTACTATTTATCTTTTCCTCCTCCTCCTTCTTCTTCTTCTTCTACTACTACAACTACTTCTTCTTGTTCTTCAATTTCTTCTTCTACTACTACGTCTTTTACTTCTTATTCTCCTTTGTCCTCTTCTTCTTCTTCATCTTCTTCTCCTTTTTCATCGTCTTGTTCTTCTACTTCATCTTGTTCCTCTTATACTTCTCATACTCTTCTTCTTCTTCTTATTCTTCTTCTTCTTCTTCTTCTTCTTCTTCTTCTTCTTCTGCTTCGCCTAGTTCTTCATCTTCTTCATCATCCTCTTCTTCTTCTTCTTCATCTTCTTCTCCTTCTTCGTCTCTTCTTCTTCATCTTCTTCTTCTTCTTCTTCTTCTTCTTCACCTTCTTCTTCTTCTTCATCTTCTTCTTCTTCTTCCTCTTCTTCTTCCTGATCTTCGACTTCAACTTCTTCGTCTTCATCATCTTCTTCATCATCATCATCATCATTATCTTATTCTTCTTCTTCTTCTTCATCATCTTCTTTTACTGCAACTTCTCACTCTTCGTCTTTGACTTCTTCGTCTTCTTCTTCTCTCTTTCCTTCTTCTCCTTCCTCTTCTTCTTCTTCTTCTTCATCTTCTTCTTCATGTTCATCTTCTTCTTCTTCTTTTTCTTCTTCTTCTTATTCTTGTTCTTTTTTTTCTTCTTCTTTTTCTTCTTGTTCATCTTCTTTTTCTTCTTCTTCTCCTTCTCCTTCACCGTCTTCTTCTTCTTCCTCTTCTTCTTCTTCCCCCTTTTCATCTTCATCTTCTTTGCCTTGTTCTTCTTCTTCTTCTTCTTCTTCTTCTTCTTCCTCTTCTTCTTAAACTTCTTCTTCCTCTTCTTCTTGTTGTACATCATCATCTTCTTCCTCTTATTATAATTATTATTTTATTATTAATATTATTGTTTTTATTATTGTTCTTATTCCTTTAGTTCTTCTTCAACTTCTCCTTCTCCTTCTTCTTCTTGTTCTCCTTCTTCTTCTTATTCATCTTCTTCTACTTCTTCTTCCTCTTCTTCATCTTCTTTTCTTCTTCATCTTCTTATTTTTCTTCTTCTTCTTCCTCTTCTTCATTATCTTCTTCTTATTTTTCTTTTTATCCTACTTTCTCTTCTTCTTCTTCTTCTCCTTCTTCTTTTTCATCTTCCCCTTCTTCTTCTTATTCACCTTCTTCTTCTTCCTCTTCTTTCTCAAGTTCTTCTTCTTTGAATTCTTCTACTTCTTCTTCTTTTTGTTCTACTTCTACTTCTTCTTCTTCTTCTTCTTCATCTACTTTTTTATCTTCTTCTTCTTCTGCTTCTTCGTTTGTTTTTGCTTCTTCATCATTTTCTTCATCTTCTACTTCTTCGTCTTCTTCTTTTTCTTCTTCTCATTCTTCTTCTTGTTCTCTTCTTCTTCTTCCTCTTCTTCTTCTTCCTCTTCTTTATCTTCTTCTTCTTATTCTTCTTCTCCATATTCTTCTTCTTTTTCTTCGTCTTTTCTTCTTATTCTTCCTCTTCTTCATCTTCT
>JAIUJO010000738.1:155000-165000 GCA_023846275.1 Vanilla planifolia
TCTACTTTTTCTTCTTCGTCCTCTTCTTAAGCTTCTTCTTCTTCTTCTTTAGCTTTTCTTGTTCATCTTCTTCTTCTTCTTCCTCCCTTTATTTTCCTTCCTCTTCCTCTTCCGCTTCCTCATCTTCCTCTTCCTTTTCTTTAACATCTTCTTCTTCTATTTCTTCTTCTTCTTCTTCTTCTTCTTCCTCTTATTAAACTTCTTTTTCTATGTCTTCTTCTTCTCAACCTATTTCTTCTTCTTCTTCTTCTTCTTCTTCCCTTCCTCTTCTTCTTCTTCATCTTCATCTCCTTCTACTTCTTCTTCTTCTTCTTCATTATCGTCATTTTCTTCTTTGTCTTGTTGTCTTCCTCCACTTCTTCTTCTTCCCCTTCGTCTTCTTGTTCTTTTTTATTGTCTTCTTCTCCTTCTTCAGCTTCTTAATCTTCTTCTTCATCATCTTCTTCTTTTTCTTCTTCTTTTTCCTCTTCTTCATCTTCTTCTCCTTCTTCTCCTTCTTCTCCTCCTTTTTCTTCTTTTTCTTTTTTTTCTTCTTCTTCTACTTCTACTTCTCCTTCTTTTTCTTCTTCTTCTTAGTCTTCTTCTTTATCTTCTTCTTCTCCTTCTTCATCTTCTTTTTCTTCATCTTCTTCTTCTTCCTCTTCTTCTGCTACTTCTTCTTCGTCCTCTTCTTCTTCTTCTTCTTCTACTACTTTTTCTTCTTCGTCTTCTTCTTCTTCTTCTTCCTCTTCTTCTCCTCCCTCTTCGTTGTCTTCTTCTTCTTCGTTTCTACTTCTTCGTCGTCTTCTTCTTCTTTTTCTTATTCTTCTTCTTCTTCTTCTTCATCATCCTCTTCTACCTCTTCCCTTCATTGTCATCTTCTTCTTCACCATCTTATTCTTCTTCTTCTTCTTCTTCTTTTTTTTTTACTGTTCTTTCTTCTTCTTCGCCTTCTTCTGCATCATCATCTTCTTCTTCTTCTTCTTCTTCTTCTTCTTCTTTGTTGCCTTTTCTTCTTCTTATTATTCTTCTTCTTCTTATCTTCTTCCTCGTTATCTTCTTCTTCTTCTTCTTCATCATCTAATTCTTCCTCATCTTCTTCTTCCTCTTCTTCATCTTTATCTTCTTCTATTTCCTCTTCTTCCTCTTCTTTTTTTTTCTTCTTAGACATCTTCTTCTATGTCTTCTTCTTCTCCGTCTTCTTCTTCTTCTTCTTCTTCTCTTGCTTCTCCTTTTTTTCTTCTACTTCTTCCTCTTCATCGTCTTATACTTCTTCTTTTACATATTCATCCCCTTTTTCTTCTTTCTCTTCTTCATCGTCATCTTCATCTTCTTCTTATTCTGCTACTTCTTCCACTTCTACTTCTTCTTCTTGTTCATAATCATCATCTTCTACTTCTTCTTCTTTAATTTTCTTTTTCTTCTTCTTTTTATTCTTCTTCTTCTTCTTCTTCTTCCTGGTCGTATTCTTTTTCTTTTTCAATATTTTCTTCTCCTTCTTCAGCTTCTTATTCTTCTTCTTCATTTTCTTCTTCTACTTTTGCTTCTTCTTCTTCCCCTTCTTCATCTTCTTCTACTTCATCTCCTTCTCCTTCTCCATCTTCTTCTTTTTCTTTTCTTTTCTTCTTCTTCTACTTCTACTTTTCCTTCTTTTTCTTCTTGTTCATCATCTTCTTCGTCGACTTCTTTTTTTTCTTCTTCTTCTTCTACATCTTTCTCTTTTTCTTCTTCATCTCCTTCATCTACTTTATCGTCTTCTTCTTCTTCTTCTTCTTATTCTTATTCTTCTTCTTCTTCATCTTCGTCGTCTTCATCTTCTTCTTCTACTTCTTCCTCTACTTCTTCTCCCTCTTCATCGTCTTCTTTTTCTTCGTTTCTACTTCTTTGTCTTCTTCTTCTTCTTCTTTTACTTCTTCCTCTTCTTTGCCATCTTCTTCTTTTCTTCTTCATCTTCTCCTTCTTCTTTTACTTTGCTTTCTTCTTATTTGCCTTCTTCTTCTTCTCCTTTATCATCTTCTTCTTCCTCTTCTCCTTCTTCTTCTTCTTCTTCTTCTTCTCCTTCTTCGTCCACTTCTTCGGCTTTTTCATCTTCGTCTTTTTCTTTTCTTGTTCATGTTCTTCTTCTTCTTCTTCTTCATCTTCCTCTCTTTATTTTCCTTCCTCTTCTTCTTTTGCTTCCTCATCTTCCTGTTCCTTTTCTTCATCATCTTCTTCTTCTTTTTCTTCTATTTCTTCTTCCTCTTATTCCTCTTCTTAAACTTCTTTTTCTATGTCTTCTTCTTCTCTACCTTTTTCTTCTTCTTCATCTCCTTCTTCTTATTCTTTTACATCTTCTTCTTCTTCATCTTCCTCCTCATCATCATCTTCTTCTTCTCCTTCTTCTTCTTCATAATCATTATCTTCTTCTTCTTCTTCAATTTTCTTTGCCTTCTTCTTCTTCCTCTTCTTCTTCTTCTTCTTCCCCTTCGTCTTCTTGTTATTTTTCATTGTCTTCCACTTCTTCCTCTTTTTAATCTACTTCTTAAGCCTCTTTTTCTTCGTCTTCTTCTTTGCCTTCTTCTCCTTCTACTTCTACTACTTCTTCTTCTCCTTCCCGTACTTCTTTTTCTTCTTCTTCTTCTTTTTCATCTTCCTCACCTTTTTCTTCTTGTTCTTCTGCTTCTTCCTCTTTTCCCTCATTCTTCACCTTCTTCTTCTTTTACTTCTTCTTCTTCTTCTCCATCTCCTTCATCTCCTCCTTCTTCATCTTCTTCTTTTTCTTCTTCTTCTTCTTCTATGTCTTCTTCTTCTTCTTCTTCTTCTTCTTCTTCTTCTTCTACTTCTTCTTTTTCTTCTTTGTCTTCTTCTCCTTCTTCATCTTCTTTTTCTTCTTCTTCATCTTCTTCTTCTCCTTCTACTTCTTCGTCTTCTTCTTCTTCTTCTTCTTCTTCTTCTTCTTCTTCTTTTCTGCTCCTTCATCTTCTTCATCTTCTCCTCCTCTTTCTTCATCTTCTTCTTCTTTTTCTTCTACTTCTTCATCTTCTTCTTCTTTTTCTTCTTCTTCTTTTTCTTCTTCGTCTTCTTCTTTTTCTTCCTCTTCTTCTCCTCCCTCTTCATTGTCTTCTTCTTCTTCTTCTTCTTTTATTTCTTCTTCACCCCCTTTTAACTCTTCCCTTTGTCGTCATCTTCTTCTTCACCTTCTTCTTCTTCTTCTTGTTCTTTTACTTTTCTTTCTCCTTCTCCTTCTTCTTCTCCATCTTCTTCTTCTTCTTCTTCTTCTTTCGTTTTTCTTCTTCTTCTTCTTCTTCTTCTTTTACTTATCTTCTTCTTAATTATCTTCTTCTTCTTCTTCATCTAATTCTTCCTCATCTTCTTCTTCCTCTTCTTCATCTTCATAGTCTTCTATTTCTTCTTCTTCATCTTCTTTTTTTTCTTCTTAGACATATTCTTCTATGTCTTCTTCTTCTCTGCCTACTTCTTCTTCCTCTTCTTCTTCTTCTTCTTCTTCTCTTTCTCCTCCTTTTTTCTTCTAATTCTTCCTCTTCATCTGCTTATACTTCTTCTTTTACATCTTCCTCGTCTTTTTCTTCTTTCTCTTCTTTATCATCATCATCATCTTCTTCTTCTTATTCTGTTACTTCTTCTTCCACTTCTGCTTCTTCTTCTTCTTCTTCATAATCATCATCTTCTACTTGTTCTTCTTCATTTTATTCTTCATCAATTTTCTTTGTCTTCTTCTTCTTCTTCTTCTTCTTCTTCCTCTTCGTCTTCTTGTTCTTTTTCATTGTCTTCTTCTCCTTCTTCAGCTTGTTATTCTTCTTCTTCATCTTCTTCTTCTCCTTCTACTTCTTCTTCCTCTTCTTCATCTTCTTCTCCATCATCTCCTTCTCCTTCTCCTTCTCCTTCTTCTTCTTCTTTTTCTTCTTTTTCTTTTTCTGCTTCTACTTCTTCTACTTCTACTTCTGCTTATTTTTCTTTTTCTTCATCATCTTCTTCATCGACTTCTTCTTTTTCTTCTTCTTCTTCTTCTACATCTTCATCTTTTTCTTCTTCTTCTTCTTCTTCATCTACTTTATCCTCTTCTTCTTCTTATTCTTCTTCTTCTTCTACTTCTTTCTCTACTTCTACTCTCTCTTCATCCTCTTCTTCTTCTTTATTTATACTTCTTCGTCTACTTCTTCTTCTTCTTCTTCTTATTCTTATTCTTCTTCTTCTGCTTCTTCTTCTTCCTCTTTTACTTCTTCTTCCTCTTCTTCGTCTTCTTCTTCTTTTCTTCTTCTTCTTCCCTTTGTTCTTTTAATTCTCTTTCTTCTTATTCGCCTTCTTCTTCTCCTCCTTTTTCTTCTTCTTCTTCCTCTTCTGCCTCTTTGACTTCTAATTCTTCTTCTCCTTCTTCTTCTTCTTCGTCCTCTTCTTCGACTGCTTCTTCTTCGTCTTTTTCTTTTCTTGCATCTTCTTCATCTTCTTCTTCATCTTCCTCTCTTTATTTTCCTTCCTCTTCTTCTTCTGCTTCCTCATCTTCCTCTTCCTTTTCTTCATCATCTTCTTCTTCTATTTTTTCTTACTCTAATTCCTCTTTTTAAACTTCTTTTTCCATGTCTTCTTCTTCTCCACCTTTTTCTTCTTCATCCTCTTCTTTTTCTTCTGTTTCTCTTCTTCTTCTTCTTCATCTCCTTCTACTTCCACTTTTACATCTTCTTGTTCTTCATCTTCATCTTACTCATCTTCTTCTTCTTCTTCTTCTTCTTCTTCTTTGTAATCATTATCTTCTACTTCTTCCTCTTCTTCTTGTTCTTTAATTTCCTTTGTCTTCTTCTTCTTCTTCCTCTTCTTCTTCTTCTTCTTCCCTTTCGTCTTCTTGTTCTTTTTCATTGTCTTCTTCTCCTTCTTCAGCTGCTTATTCTTCTTCTTCATCATCTTCTTCTTTTTCTTCTTTTTCTTCTTTTTCTTTCTCTTCTTCATCTTCTTCTCCTTCTTCTCCTTCTCTTTCTCCTCCTTCCATTTCTTCTTTTTCTTTTTTTTCTTCTTCTTCTATTTCTACTTCTTCTTTTTCTTCTTCTTCATCATCTTGTTCATCATCTTCTTCTTTTTCTTCTTCATCTTTTTCTTCTTCTTTTCTTTTTCTTTATCATCTTTTTCGTCTTCTTCTTCTTCTTCTTCTTTTCCTTCTTCATCTACTTTGTCTTCATCTTCTTCTTCTTCTTCTTCCTCTTCTTCTTCTCCCTCTTCATCATCTTCTTCTTCTTCGTTTCTACTTCTTTGTCTTCTTCTTCTTCTTCTTCTTCTACTTCTTCTTCTTCTTCTTCTTCTTCTTTTTCTTCTTCCTCTTCTTCGTCTTCTCCTTCTTTGTCTCCTTCTTCTTCTTTTTCTTCTTCTTTTACTTCGCTTTCTTCTTATTCGCCTTCTTGTTCTTCTTCATTATCTTCTTCTTCTTCTTCTTCTACTTCTTCTTTGACTTATACTTCTTCGTCTCCTTCTTCCTCTTCTTCTTTTTTTCTCCTTCTTCCTCTTCTTCTTCGTCTTCTTGTTCTTCTTCTTTGTCTTCTTGTTTTTGTTCTTCTTCTTCATCCTCTTCTTTGCCTTCCTCTTCTTTTTTGTCTTCTTCTTCTTCTTTATTGTCTTCCCCTCTTTATTTTTTCTTCATCTTCTTCTGCTTCCTCATCTTCCCCTTCCTCTTCTACATCATCTTCTTCTTTTTCTTCTTCTTCTTCATCTTCTACTACCTATTCCTTTTCTTAAACTTCTTTTTCTATCTACTTCTTCTACACCTTTTTCTTCTTCTTCTTCTTCTACTTCTTTTTCTCCTCCTCCTCTTCTTCTTCTTCTTCTTCTTCATCTCCTTCTAATTCTTCTTTTATATCTTTTTTTCTTCATCTTTTCTTCCTCATCATCTTATTTTTCTTATTCTTATTCTTCATCTTCTTCTTCTTCTTCCTCTTCTTCTTCTTCTTCTTATTCTTATTCTTCTTATTCATCATCTCCTTCTTCTTCTTCGAAATCATCCTTTTTACTTCATCTTCTTCCTCTTCTTCTTCTTCTTCTTCTTAATTTTCAACTTCCTCTTCTTTTACTTCTTCTTTTTCTTCTTCCTTCTCTTCTTCATCTTCTTCAACTTCTTCGTCCTCTTCTTCTTTGTCCTCTTCTTCTTCATCTTCTTCTCCATTATCATCTTCATCACATCACCTTCTTCTTCATTTTTTTCTTCTTCTTCTTCTTCATCTTCTTCTTACTCTTCTTCTTCTTCTTCCTCCTTTTTTCTTCTTCTTCTTCTTCCTCTTCTTCTTCTTCTACACCTTCTTCTTCTTCTTCTTCTTCTTCTACTTCTTCTTCTTCTTCTTCTTCTTCTTCTTCTTCTCTTTCTTCATCTTCTTCTTCCTCGCCTTCTTCTTTGACATTTTCTTCTTCTTCTTAATTTTCTTTTTTCTTCTTCCTTTTTTTAGTCCTCTTCTTCTTCTTCTTCTTTGTCTTGATCTTCATCGTCCTCTGCTTCTTGTTCCTCTTCTTCGTCTTCTTCTTCTTCGACTCCTCTTCTACTTGTTCTTCTTCTTCCTCTTCTCCTTCTTCTTCTTCCTCTTCTTCTTAATCATCTTCTTCCTCATGCTCTTCTTCACCATCTTCTTCTTTACCTTATTCTTTGTCAATCTCTTATTTTTCCCCTTCGTCTTCTTCTTTTAATTCTTCGTCATTTCCTTCTTCGTCTTCTTCTTCTTCGTCTTTGACTTCTTCGTCTTCTTCTTCTTCCTCTTCTCTTCTTCTTCACCTCCTAATTCATCTTCTTCTTCTTTTTCTTCTTGTTGAACTTCTTCTTGTTCTTCCTCTTCTTCTTATTCTTCTTCTACTTCATTTTCTTCTTCCACTTATTCTTCTTCTTCTACTTCTTATTCTTATTCTTCTTCTTCTACTTCTTCCTCTTCTTCATCTTTTTCTTCTTCTTCATCTCTTTCTTCATCATCATCATCACCATCTTCTTCTTCTTCTTCTTCTTTTTCTTCTTCTTCTTCTTCGTCAAAATTATCATCATCATATTCTTCTTTTTCCTCTTCTCCTTCCTCTTCTTCTTCTTCTTCTTATTCTTCTCCTTCTTCTTCTTCTTCTCTTTCTTCTTCTCCTTCTCCTATTTCTTTTTCTCTTTCCTCTTTTTCTTCTTCTTCTTCTTCATTTTCTTCTTTAACTTCTTCTTCATCTTCTCCTTCTTCTTCTTCTTCTTCATCTACTTCTTCTACTTCTTCATCTTCATGTTCTTCTTCTTCATGCCCCTCTTCTTCTTCTTATTCTTCATCTTCTTCATTTAGTTCTTCTTCTTCTTCTTCTTCTTCTTATTCTTCTATGACTTTCTCTTCTTCTTCATCTTCGTCTTTTTCTTCAATATCTTGTTCTTCTTCTTTTCTCCATCTTCTTCTTCTTCTTCTTCTAATTATTTTTCTTCTTCAACACAATCTTCTGCTTCTTATTCTTCTTCCTCTTCTTCTTCTACTTCTTCTTCTTCTTCTTTGTCATGTTCATCATCATCCTCTTCTCCTTCTTCTTCTTTTCCTTCTTTTATTTCTTCTTGTTCTTCTTCTTCTCTTTCTTCTTCATCATTTTCTTCTTCTTCTTCTTCTTCTTCTTCTTCTTCTTCTTCTCCTTCTTCTTCTTCTTCTTCTACTACTACTAATTTTTCTTCTTCTTCTTCTTCTTTTTCTTCGGCTTATGCTTATTATTCATCTTCCTCCTCATTCTCCTCTTCTTCTTCTTCAACATCTACTACTTCTTCATCTACTTCTTTTTCTTCTTCTTAATTCTTCTTGTTCTTCTTCTTCTTCTTCTTCTTCTTCTTCTTCTCTTTTTCCTTTGCTTCATTGTTTTCTTCATCTTCTACATCGCCCTCTTCTTCTTCGCCTTCCTCTTCTTTTTCTTCTTTTTCTCCTTCTCCTTATTCTTTCTCTTCTTCTTGTGCTTCTTGTTCTCATCCTTTTTCTTCTACATCTTCTTCTTATTCTGCTTCTTCTTCTTCTTCCTCTTCTTCTCCTTCTAATTCATGAACATCTTCTCCTTCTTCTTCTTATTCTTCTTCTTCTTCTTCTTCTTCTTCCTATTCTTCTTCGTTTTCTTCTTCTTTGTCTTATTCTTCTCCTTTTCCTTCTTTATCTTCATCGTCTTTTTCTTCTTCTACATCTTCAACATCTTCTTCTTCTCCTTTGTCTTCTTCTTCTTCTTCTCCTTCTCCTTCTTCTTCTTCTTCTTCTTCTTATTCCACTTTTTCTCCTTCTTCATCTCCTTTTTCTTTTCTTCTTCTTCTTCTTCTTCTTTTTCTTCTTCATTTCTTGTCTTCTACTTCTTCTTCTTCTTGTTCTTCCTCCTCTTCTTCATCTTCTTATTCTTCTTCTTTGTCTTCTTCTTCTTCATCTTCTTCCTCTACTTCTTCGTATTCATCTTCTTCTTCTTCTTGTTCTTCTACTTCTTCTTCTTCTTCTTTTTCTTCCACTTCCATGTCTCCATCTTCCTCTTCATTGTCTATTTCTCTTCATCTTCTTCTTCTTTTTCTTCTTCTTCTTCTTGTTCTTCATCTTCTTCTTCTTTTTCTTCAACTTCTTTATCTTCATATTCTTCTTCTTCGTCTGCTTCCTTTTCTTCTTCACTTTCTTCTCTTTCTTCTCTTCTTCTGCTTTTCCGTCTTCTTTTCTTCATCAACTTCTTCATATTATTCTTCTTCTCTTTATTCTTCTTCTTCTTCTTCTTCTCTTCTTCTTCTTTTGATTATTCTTCTTCTTCATCATCATCATCATCATCATCATCATCTTCTTCTTCTTCATTTTCTTCATTTTATTCTTCTTCTTCTTGTTCCATTTTGTCATCTTCTTAATCTTAATCTTTGTGTTGTTCAACTTCATCATCATCTTCTTGTTCTTGTTCTTCTTCTTATTTTCTTGTTCTTATTCACCTTCTATTTCTCATTCTTCTACTTCTTTTATTTCTTCTTCCTCCTCCTTCTCTTCTTCTTCTTCTTCTTCGTCATCATTATCTTCTTCTTCTTCTGGCTCTTCTTCTATTTTTTCTTCATCATCTTCATCTTCTTCTTCTTCTTCTTTGACTTCTCCTTTTTCTTCTTCTTCTTCTTCTTCTTCTTCTCCTTCTTCTTCATCATTTTCTTCTTCTTCTTCTTTTTATTTTTCAATTTCTTCATCTTCTTCTATTGTTTCTTCATCTTTTATTCCTTCTTCTTCTTCTTCTTCTTCCTCGTCTTCTTCTTCGTCTTCTTCTTCATTTTCTTCTTCTTCTTCTTCGTCTTCATCTTCTTTTTCTTCTTCTTAATCTTCATCTTCTTTTTCCACTTCTCCTTCTCTTCTTTCCTTCTTTTATTCTTCTTCTTATGCTTCTTCTTCTTTCCTGCCTCTTCTTCCTCTTCTTCTTCTCCTTCTCGATCTTTTTCTCTTTCTTCCTCTTCCTCTTCTTCCTCTTTTTCTTCTTCATCTTCATCTTCTTCATCTTTTTGTTCTTCTTCTTCTTCTTGTACATCTTTTGCATCTTGTTCATCTTCTCCCTCTTCTTCTTCGTCTTCTTCTCCTTCTTCTGCTTCTCTTCTTCCTCATCATCTCCATCTTCTTCGTCTTGTTCTTCTTCATCTCTTCTTCCTTTTCTACTGCTACTTCTTCTTCTTCTCCTTCTTCCTCTCCTTCTTCCCCTTTAGTTTCTTCTTCTTCTTCTTCTTTTTCCGTTCTTCTTATCCTTCTTATTCTTCTTTTGTTCATCTTCTTACTCTTCTTAAACTGCTTTTTTTTATTCTTCTTCTTATTTTTCTTCATCATCATCATCACCATCTTCTTCTTCTCGTTCTTCTTCTTCTTCTTCCTCTTCTTAGCCTTCGTCATTGTCTTCGCCTTGTTCTTCTTGTCCATCTTTTCTTCTCTTCTTCATCTTCTTCTTTTCTTTCTCTTCTTCTTTTTCTTCTTCCTCTTCTTCTTCTTAGTCTTCTTCTTGTTGTTCTTCTTCTTCTATCTTCTTCTTCTTCTCCTTCTTCTTCTTCTTCTTCTTCTTCTAGTTCTTCTTCTTCTACTTCTTCTCC
>JAIUJO010000738.1:175000-187500 GCA_023846275.1 Vanilla planifolia
TTCTTCTTCTTCTTCTTCTAGTTTCTCTTCTTTCTCCTCTCCTTCTCCTCCTCCTCCACCTTTTTCTTTTTCTTCTTCTTCTTATTCTTCGTCTTCTTCTTCTTCTTCTTGTCCATCTTCTTCTTCATCTTCTTCTTCTTCTTCTTCTTCTTCTTATTTTTCTTCTTCTTCTTCTTTTTCTTCTTCTACTTCTTCTTCTTCCTTTTCTTCTTCTTTTTCGTCATCTTCTTTCTGCTCTTCTTTTTCTTCTTCTTCTTCTTCTTCTTCTTGTTCTCCATCTTCTTCTTTGTCTTCTACATCTTGTTCTCCTCCTCCTCCTCCTCCTTCCTCTTCTTCTTCTTCTTCTTCTTTTACTTCTTCTTCTTCTCCTTCTTCTTCCTCTTCTCCTGCTTCTCGTTTGCCTTCTTCTTCACTGTCTTCTTCCTCTTCATCATCATCATCTTCTTCTTCTTATTCTTCTTGTTCTTGTTCTTGTTCTTCTTGTTCATCTTCTTTTTCTTGATCTTCTCCTTCTTCTTATTTGCCATCTTTTTTTCTTCTTCTTTTTCTTCTTTTTTTTATTTCTTCTTCTGATTCTTCTTCTTCTTCTTGTTCTTCTTCTTCTTGTTTTTCAACATCTTCTTCTTCTTCCGCTTCTTCTTCGTCTTCTACTTTTCTATGAATTTTTCTTCGTCATCTTCTTCCTCTTCTTCTTTTTCTTCTCTTGTTCTTCTTACTCTTCATCTTCTTCTTATTCATCATCCTTTTCTTCTTGTTCTTCTTCTTGTTATTCTTCTTCTTCATCTTATTCTTGTTGTTCTTCATCTTCTTCTTCTTCTTCTACTTCTTCTTTGTCTTCTTCTTCTTCTTTTTCTTCTTCTTCTCCTTCCCTTTCTTCTTCCTCTTCTTCTTCTTCTTCTCCTTCTCCTTCTTCTTGGTCATCTTCTTCTTTATCTTCTTGTTCATGTTCTTCTTCTTCTTATGTTCTTCTTGTTCTTCATCATCATCAACATCTTCTTCTTCTTCTTCTACTACTCTTTCTTCTTCTTCTTCTTCTTATTCTTCATCCTCTACTTCTTTTTCGTCTTCTTCTTCTTCTTCTTGTCTGCTACTTCTTCTTCTCCATCATCATAACTTTCTTTTTCTTCTTCTTGTTATTCATCTTCTTCTTCTTCTTAAACTTCTTCTTCTTCATCGTCATCTTTTTCTTCTTCATCTTCTTCTTTCTTTTCCTTTTCTTCATCTTCTTATTCTTTTTCTTCTTCTTCTTCTTCTTCTCCTTATTGTTATTCTTATTTTTCTTCTTCCACTTTTAATTCTTCATCTTCTTCATCTTCTTTTTCCTCTTGTGTGTCATCTTCACCTTCTTCTTCTACCACCTCTTCTTCTTCTTGTTTGTCTTCTTTGACTTCTTCATCTTCTACTTCTTCTCCTGGTTTGACCTCTTCTTCTTCTTGTTCTTCTTTTTTCTTCTTCTTCTTCTTCTTCTTCTTCTTCTTCTTCTTCTTCTTCTCCTGTTTCTTCTTCTTCTTCTTCTTCTTTGTCTTCTTGTTCTTCTTCTTCTACTTGTTCATCTTCTTGTTCTTCTTCTACTTCATCTTCTTCTTCTTCTTCTTCTTCTTCTTCTTCTTCTTTTCATCTCCTTCTTCTTCTTCTCCTTCTCGTTCCTCTTCCTCCACTTCTTCTTTTTCTTCTTCTTCTTCTTCTTCTTCTTCTTCCTTTTCTTCATCTTCTTCTTCTTCTACTTCATCTTCTTCTTCTTCTCCTTCATCTTCCAATTTTTCTTCTTCTTCTACTACTTCTTTATCTTCTTCTCCATCATCCTTGTCATCTTCTTCTTCTTGTTCTTCTTCTTCTTCTTCTTAACCTTCATCATCTTCTTCTTCTTCTTCTACATATTCGCCTTTTTCTCTTCTTCTTCTTCTTCTTCTTCTTCTTCTTCCCAATCTTCGTGGTCCTCATCTTCAATTTTTCTATTCTTCGTCATCTTCTTCACCTTCTTCTTTCTCTTCTTCTTCTTTGCCTTCTTCTTCTTCTTCTTTTACTTCTTCTTTTCTTTCTTCTTCTTCTTCATCATCTTCATCTACTTCTCCTTCGTCTTCAACTCCTTCTTGTTCCACTTCTTCTTTTTTTTCTTCCTCTTCTTCATTTTCTTTCTCTTCTTCTTCTTCTCCTTCTTCTTCTTCATATTCTTCTTCTTCATCCTCTTCATTTTCTTCTTCATCTTCTTCTTCTTCTTCATCATCTTCTTCTTCCACATATTCATCTTCTTCACCTTCTTCTTCATCTTCTTCTACTTCTTTGTCTTGTTCATCTTCTTTTTCTTCTTTTCCTTCTTCTTTAAATTCTTCTTTTTCTTCTTCTTCTTCTTCAACTTCTACTACTTTTTGTTCTTCTTTTTCTTCTTCATCTTCCTGTTCTTCTTCTTGTTCTTCTTCTACTTCTTCGTCTTCTTATTCTTCTTCTTCTATTTTTCTTCTTGTTCCTCATCTTTTTCTTACTCTTCTTCTTCTTCTTCGTCTTATTCTCCTTCATCTTCTTAATATCCTTCTCCTCCCTTATCTTCTTCTTCTCCTTCACCTTCTTCTTCTTCTTTTTCTTCTTCTCTTTTTTCTTCTTCTTCTTCTTCTTCATCTTTTTCTTCTTCATCTTCTTCGTCTACTTCTTCTCCATCAAAATCATCATCATCATCACCATCATCATCTTCTTCTTCTTCTTCTTCTTCTTCTTCGACTTCATCAACTTCTTCTTCTTCTCTGTCTTCTTCTCCTCCTTCATCTTCATCATCATCAACATCTTCTTCTTCTTCTCCATCTTCTTCTTCCTGTTGATCATCATCGTCTTCTTCTTCTTATTCCACTTCTTCCTCTTGTTCGCCTTCTTCGACTTTCTCTTCTTCTTTTTCTTCTTCTTCTTCTTCTTCTTCCTCTTCTTCTTTGCCATCTTCTTCCCCTTCTTCTTCTTCTTCTTCTTCTGTCTTGTTCTCTACTTTTTCTTCTTCTCCTTCTTCTTCTTCTTCTTCTTCTACTTCTTCTTCTTCCCCTTCTTCATGTTCTTTTTCCTCAAGTTCTTTTCTTCGCCATCTTCTTTGTCGTCTTCATCTTCTTCTTCTACTTTTTCTTCTACTCTTATTTTTCTTCTTCTTCTCCACCTTCTTCTTCTTTTTTGTCTTCTTCTTCATTCTTTTCTTCCACTTCTTCTTTTGCTTCTTCTTCTTTTTCTTTTTATTTTTCTTCCTCTTTCTCTTTTCCTTTTTCGATTTCTTCTTCATCGTCATCATCATCATCTTCTTCTTCCTCTTCTTCTTCATCCTCCTCTTCTGCTTTTTCTTCTTCATCTTCTTCTTCTTCTTCTTCCCCTTCTTTATCCTCTTCATCATTTGCTTCTTCTTCTTTTACATCTTTTTCATGTTTTACTTATTCTTCTTCTTATTCTTCATCTTTATCTCTTTCTCCCTCTTTTTCTTCTTCTTCTTCTCCTTCATCTTCCTCTTCTTCATCTTCTTCTTCTCTAACTTCCTCTTCATCAACGTCATCATCCTCTTCTTCTACTTCATCATCTTCTTCTTCCTCTTCATCTTCTTCTTCTTCTTCTTCTTCTTCTTCTTCTTCTCCTCCTCCTCCTTCTTCTTCTTCTTCTTCTTCTTCTTCTTCCTCTTCTTCTTCATCATCTTCTTCCTCCCCTTCTTCTTATTCATCTTCTTTTTCCCATTCTTTGTCTTCTTCATCTTTTTCTTATTCTTTCACTTCTCCATCATCATCATCTTCTTCTTCTTCTTCTTTCTTTTCTCTTTCTACTTCTTCTTCTTCTACCACTTCTTCTTCTACCACTTCCTCTTCTTCTTCTTCTACTTCTTTGTCTTCCTCTTCATTGTCTTTGTCTTCTTCTTCTTCTTCTTTCTTTTGTTCTGGATCTTCTTCTTCTTTACCTTCTTCTTCTTCTTCTTATTCTTCTTCTCCTTCTTCTTCTTCTTCTTCTTCTTCTTCTTCTTCCTCTTGTTCTTCTTCCCATTTTTCGTGTCCTCTTCATCATTTTTCTTTTCTTCGTCATCTTCTTCATGTTCATCTTCTTCTTCTTCTTCTTCTTCTTTTTCTTCTTTCCTTCTCGTCAACTTCTTTTTCATGTTCTTTGTTACACCCCATTTTTTCCTAGGCTGATTTTTGGCATACATTTTTTTTTTTTTTTTTTTTTTTTTTTACATATAGACAGCTCAGATCGTCCCATACCAACCTGAGTAGCCTACGAAAAACATAGGATATAACACATCATTACACACCTACTTTCCTTAACAATGTGGATCCCACCTCCCGGGTACACCGTCAAATCAGGTTCATGACTCCTGAATTAACAGATGGACTCGCGCAATGTTACTCCTGCTAGACCCAATACTCCTAACCCATACCGATAGGAGAACCGGTCTAATAGAAGTCTGAACCCCCACGGTTAAGTTCCATAGTCATGTAATGACCTCACCATCAAAAAAAAAGATATATAACATCCTCAGATAAAATATGGCACTCCACACACCATACTCCAAGACAATAAAATAAAACAGTGAATGAAACTACATTACAAGAATAAGATCCAAGTCCAACAAGTGCAATGTTATCCAACCAGAAACATAAGTCAAAATTTCCCTCACATATTACATGACATATGAGAATAACAATCTCATTAAATACATCCAACAGCAACAATCAACTAACCAGAATATCTCAGGCAATCACAAGTCAGATATCCTCCACAATCCTGCTGACCACGATCCTACCTAATCTGGTAGTGTCAAGTCTGTCGAGCCACTGAAATATACAATACAGGAATGAGCTACGCCCAGTAGGAAAGACAGCTAGTAAAACTCACATGCAAGAGAAGGATAATAGCAAAAATATAGGAATACAGCATAACAATGTATGGTGGATAGGCACTCTCAGTCCCAGACTCCGACCAACCACAGTCACCCCTAGTCACACCAGAGTAGCTCTCCTCTGGGCTTCCAGGTAGCATGCCAGTGGGAACGCCCATCTCGAAACACGCATGGCGCCTAAGCACCCGACACCGCAGCGTCTCTCGTCAATCAATCTCCTGGAGACTATAGACAAATCCAGTCACAAAATCTCTAGCCAACGTGAGACACCCCTGCCACCCTAAGGCGCGCAGGCCTACACACTTGGCTAGCCACTGCGAGACACCCCTGCCACCCTCAGGCGCGCAGGCCTACACACATGGACCAGGAGAGATCGACTCAGCCACCGTCCCAAAGAGTCCTCTACCAACAACTTCCATAGAAGCTCACGCCCCTACAGTCATTGCCAATCTCTAACTCCAAGATCCGGCAACATGTATCCAGGTACAACAAGGCGCATACCAGTCACATGTATACTGTGGAAGCTAAGTCTGAACCGCACAGTTACCTACCACAACTACCCTAAAACATCATATAGGGTCTATAGTAGTCCGGTCCAGTATGCCAATCCATAAAATATGCCAACACTGAGTAACTGACTCAATCCATGCCAATGCCATCCAAGTAACATAAACTGTATCGAAATTCTGACTATTCTGGTAACACTTACCCAAGTGTCACACTTCCTTCCAACTGATCCAGCTGTACTGAATTTATAGATAATTTCCAACAGTAACTTTCAACTTGTCTATGTGATTTCCCTAAATCACATTTTTCTCGTTTCAGGAAATTTTAAATTTCAACTTCAATTTCTGCCCTTTATCCATTTTCCGAAATTCGAAATAAATTTCCAAATAAAATTTAAATTCCACATATATCCTTTTTCCGAAAATTCGGATTAATAAATTCCACATATATCCTGTTTTTCCAAAAATTCGGATTAATTTCTGAATTAATTTAAAAATTCCAAAAAATCAAATTCTGCCCTTTCTTAATTTTCCGAAATTCGGAATAAATTTCCGAATTAAAATTTAAATTCACATATATCCATTTTCCGAAAATTCGGATTAATTTCCGAATTAAGTTTTTTCCTTCGCCGTTCGTCCGCGCCCGCGTTCCGCTGAACCGGGTTTCGCTGCCGGTTCGGAAAACCCGCGCTGAACCGCGAACCGGTTTTCGCTGCCGGTTCGGGCCTTCGTGCCGTTCGTCCGCGTCGAATCCCGCTGAACCGGTTTTCGCTGCCGGTTCGGAACTCTCGCGCTGAACCGTGACACCGCCGAACCAATTTTCTTAATAATCCGTTAATTGGATTGATTTTAATTACTAATAAAATAGCGTAAATACCATTAATTACTTAATTAAATTTGTAATTATCTAAACCCTTCTCCTTCCTCGGTCCGACGCCCGCGAAACCCTAGCCGACGCAATCGCCGACCAAATCAAATTCTTCCGCCGATTTCCGGCGACCGCGAACAAGGAGAAACAAAATTCTATGTTCATACTATCCTAATGTTTCAATAATGTCACTAATTTCTAAGGATTCAATTAAAATTTTCCACCAAAGGAGTTTCATCCGATCCCCAATTTGACAATTTGCGAAATTAAACAATTCCAGCATACGATACTACCTTAACATGAATAAAGCACATAATCAATTTCAACACATGCTTGGTAAACTTCCCGAATTCGACAGCATAATAAATTTTTTTATTTCGAAAACCCTAAACATGCTAAATTCAATAATTGCATTAATCAATTCCAAAAAAACCACAATTCGCATGCTCAGGTAGTAATTTGCAAAATAATCCATGTGTTTAATTTGCTAATTAACTGATTTAAATCTGAATTTCCTACCTTTCTTCTCCGGCGACGGTGGCGACGGTGAAGCTCGCACGCGACCAACCGCTGCTCCTCGCCGAACGAAACCGGTACCAATCGATTCTCCTCGATCACGCGAACCTCCAGGTACAAAAAGCCCCTTGAAAGGCTGCCGGAAAATATCGCCGTCCGCCGCGAACACCTCGTCTCCGGCCGCCGTTCGAAACCCTAAGGGCCGAAACGGTTCGGGTTAAATACCCCGCTTAAACCGGTAATAACCCGTTAAGAACCCATTAAGCGCCGGTTGACCTTCTAAAACGCCGCTTAACACCCGATCAGCCGGTTAATCTCCACCGCTGATCTCGTCCGTCCGATCCGCTTATCCGCGGCTTATCCAAACGCACGCGCAAACGCACTCGGCGAACCGCCCCCGCCTTCGCTGAACCGCTCCGGTCCGGTTCACGCGCGGTAAAAACCAATTTTTCCGGTTTTAAAAAAAATCTAATTAATAGATTTTCGAATTTCCAAAAATCCAATTAAACAGGGAAAATTACTTAAAAATTCCTCGGTGCTCCGAAAAATCCCCAGAAAATTTCAGAAATTCTAATAGCCTCCAATTGAGCTCCTAGCTCATCCTACTGTCGATCTGAAATCATCCAAGCCAAAAATTAATTTATTAAAGATTAACATAAAAATTTTTTACTGGGTATAACAATCTCCCCACCTTATCAGGAATTTCGCCCTCGAAATTCAGCAAGAAGTTCCGGCCACTTCTCCACAACATCCTGCTCTAGCTCCCAGGTTGCCTCCCTTTCGTCATGTCTATTTCACAGAACCTTGACCATAGGGAATGACCTGTTCCTCAGCAATCATATTTTAATCTTTTCAATCATTTTCATAAAATAAATTTATTCTTTCTCTTTTAATTCTCATTCTTCAATCTCTTCATCATACCTTCATAATCATAATCTCTTAATTTTCTCTCATATTCCTCATATTTCTTCTTCATAATCTCTCTCTTCATATTCATCTATCTTCCTCTATATTCATCTGTTTCTATTTCTCATTATTATCAATTTCAACCATCTCCTTTGTCTCAAATTCAGTTCCTTCTGAGTGAATAGATACTTGAGACTCTTGTGATCAGAGAAGCAGTCTACGGACACTCCATATATATAATGCCTCCATATTTTTAAGGCAAATATGATAGCAGCTAACTCCAAGTCATGAGTGGGATAATCCTTCTCATAATCCTTCAATTGTCTCGAAGCATACGCCACAACCCTGCCATCCTTATTAATCGAAAACTCCACTTCCCTAGCTGGTGGAAGTCCAGGCAATTCCTCTGGAGAAACCACAGGGAAGTCTCTCACCATTAAGATATTTGACATAAGGGTAGTAGTGGCTTGACTATCTGTCACATAAGCCAACCAACCAGTACAACCCTTCCTCACTAGTCTCTCTGCCTGAAGAACTGAGATCAGGGAAATCTGTCTATTTAGACCAAAGTATATCACATCCTCCGAACCAGGCACTCTGATCCTGACCTTCTTCTCCCAACAATCCAGCACCACTGCATGGTAGCACAACCAATCCATTCCCAAAATGATGTCGAACTCTGCTAGTGGCACACACATCAACTCTGTCACGAACTCGTGTCCACTGATCAGAATAGATCCGTCAATCTTCTGAACAGTGGGAATCTCCTTCCCATCAGGAAGCCTAACCAATAAGGGTTCCTTCAAGTAACCCTTGGATCCTGATATCTGATTCCAGATCCTCTCAGCAACAAAAGAATGAGATGCACCAGTATCAAACAAAGTCATGCACTGCACGTTGCCAAAATAAAGCATACCTGTGATCACCTCTGGTGACTCTGAAGCCTGCTGCTGAGTTAAAGCAAATACTCTGGGCTGTCCCCCAGATGAACCAACCGGTCCTGTGATCCTCTGTTTCTTCCTTTCCGGGCAGTCGGTCCTTATGTGTCCTGGCTGTTGACAGTGGTAGCAAATAATACCCCCAGTCCGAGTACCTGTCTGTTGCACTGGCCTCTCGGAAATAGGCCGTGGCTGGACCACGCCCTCCTGGGTACCACGGTGATCTCTGTATCTCTTTTCATTTTCGTTCAGTTGGGCATTTCTGAGTCCCTTCCTCTTGTTATGAGTCTCTCTCTGGGCCTCCATCCGGGTGTCAATAAGCTCGACGGATCTCGCAGCCTCCACCAAGTCACGAAACCTGGCAAACCGACTCACAACTAGCTGGCGCTGCAGCATAGGACGAAGTCCCTCCAGGAACATCTCACATCTGCGCTCCTCAGAAGGCACCAGCTCTGCGGCGTACCTCGCCAGATAAGTGAACCTCGATAAGTAATCGTTCACTGACATCTGGCCCTGCCTGAGGTGTATAAGTTCCCTCCTGAACTGAGACATAGCAGAAGCCGGAATGTAGCACTCCCTGAATGCCTCAACAAAGTCTTCCCATGCTATCTCGCTGTTCTGGGCCTCCCCATACATGGCGCGCCGCTGGCCTCTCCACCAGGTAGCAGCCTCTCCCTCCAATACTAGAGCAGCAAGTACTACCCTCCTGCCAAGTGGACATCCCAAAGCATCAAACAGCTCAAGTATATGAGCCATCCAGTCATCAGCCACCGCTGGGTCAGCCGACCCACTGAAGCTCCGCGGACGCAACCGCATGAAGGCATCGATCCAACGATCCACGGCTGGCTCAACTGGCAATGCTGGGCTCGTCTCTGGGGTAGGAGTAGTAGATACAGGTCTGCCTCTAGCTGCTCCACGAAAGGGAAGTCTCCTGGTACCAGCCATACTGTCAAAAACAACTAATCTGGCATTAGAGTCGTCATTTGGCATTTGGCATATGGACTACCATAGTATAATAAAATGACCAACAGTTCTCCCCACCTTGGGTTGAACTTCTATACATGTCTAGCCCCACTATCCTAACCTAGGGCTGAACTTCTATACATGTCTAGCCCCACTATCTTAACCTAGGGCTGAACTTCTATACATGTCTAGCCCCACTATCCTAACCTAGGGCTCTCTGATACCACTCTTGTTACACCCCATTTTTTCCTAGGCTGATTTTTGGCATACATTTTTTTTTTTTTTTTTTTTTTTTTTTACATATAGACAGCTCAGATCGTCCCATACCAACCTGAGTAGCCTACGAAAAACATAGGATATAACACATCATTACACACCTACTTTCCTTAACAATGTGGATCCCACCTCCCGGGTACACCGTCAAATCAGGTTCATGACTCCTGAATTAACAGATGGACTCGCGCAATGTTACTCCTGCTAGACCCAATACTCCTAACCCATACCGATAGGAGAACCGGTCTAATAGAAGTCTGAACCCCCACGGTTAAGTTCCATAGTCATGTAATGACCTCACCATCAAAAAAAAAGATATATAACATCCTCAGATAAAATATGGCACTCCACACACCATACTCCAAGACAATAAAATAAAACAGTGAATGAAACTACATTACAAGAATAAGATCCAAGTCCAACAAGTGCAATGTTATCCAACCAGAAACATAAGTCAAAATTTCCCTCACATATTACATGACATATGAGAATAACAATCTCATTAAATACATCCAACAGCAACAATCAACTAACCAGAATATCTCAGGCAATCACAAGTCAGATATCCTCCACAATCCTGCTGACCACGATCCTACCTAATCTGGTAGTGTCAAGTCTGTCGAGCCACTGAAATATACAATACAGGAATGAGCTACGCCCAGTAGGAAAGACAGCTAGTAAAACTCACATGCAAGAGAAGGATAATAGCAAAAATATAGGAATACAGCATAACAATGTATGGTGGATAGGCACTCTCAGTCCCAGACTCCGACCAACCACAGTCACCCCTAGTCACACCAGAGTAGCTCTCCTCTGGGCTTCCAGGTAGCATGCCAGTGGGAACGCCCATCTCGAAACACGCATGGCGCCTAAGCACCCGACACCGCAGCGTCTCTCGTCAATCAATCTCCTGGAGACTATAGACAAATCCAGTCACAAAATCTCTAGCCAACGTGAGACACCCCTGCCACCCTAAGGCGCGCAGGCCTACACACTTGGCTAGCCACTGCGAGACACCCCTGCCACCCTCAGGCGCGCAGGCCTACACACATGGACCAGGAGAGATCGACTCAGCCACCGTCCCAAAGAGTCCTCTACCAACAACTTCCATAGAAGCTCACGCCCCTACAGTCATTGCCAATCTCTAACTCCAAGATCCGGCAACATGTATCCAGGTACAACAAGGCGCATACCAGTCACATGTATACTGTGGAAGCTAAGTCTGAACCGCACAGTTACCTACCACAACTACCCTAAAACATCATATAGGGTCTATAGTAGTCCGGTCCAGTATGCCAATCCATAAAATATGCCAACACTGAGTAACTGACTCAATCCATGCCAATGCCATCCAAGTAACATAAACTGTATCGAAATTCTGACTATTCTGGTAACACTTACCCAAGTGTCACACTTCCTTCCAACTGATCCAGCTGTACTGAATTTATAGATAATTTCCAACAGTAACTTTCAACTTGTCTATGTGATTTCCCTAAATCACATTTTTCTCGTTTCAGGAAATTTTAAATTTCAACTTCAATTTCTGCCCTTTATCCATTTTCCGAAATTCGAAATAAATTTCCAAATAAAATTTAAATTCCACATATATCCTTTTTCCGAAAATTCGGATTAATAAATTCCACATATATCCTGTTTTTCCAAAAATTCGGATTAATTTCTGAATTAATTTAAAAATTCCAAAAAATCAAATTCTGCCCTTTCTTAATTTTCCGAAATTCGGAATAAATTTCCGAATTAAAATTTAAATTCACATATATCCATTTTCCGAAAATTCGGATTAATTTCCGAATTAAGTTTTTTCCTTCGCCGTTCGTCCGCGCCCGCGTTCCACTGAACCGGGTTTCGCTGCCGGTTCGGAAAACCCGCGCTGAACCGCGAACCGGTTTTCGCTGCCGGTTCGGGCCTTCGTGCCGTTCGTCCGCGCCGAATCCCGCTGAACCGGTTTTCGCTGCCGGTTCGGAACTCTCGCGCTGAACCGCGACACCGCCGAACCAATTTTCTTAATAATCCGTTAATTGGATTGATTTTAATTACTAATAAAATAGCGTAAATACCATTAATTACTTAATTAAATTTGTAATTATCTAAACCCTTCTCCTTCCTCGGTCCGACGCCCGCGAAACCCTAGCCGACGCAATCGCCGACCAAATCAAATTCTTCCGCCGATTTCCGGCGACCGCGAACAAGGAGAAACAAAATTCTATGTTCATACTATCCTAATGTTTCAATAATGTCACTAATTTCTAAGGATTCAATTAAAATTTTCCACCAAAGGAGTTTCATCCGATCCCCAATTTGACAATTTGCGAAATTAAACAATTCCAGCATACGATACTACCTTAACATGAATAAAGCACATAATCAATTTCAACACATGCTTGGTAAACTTCCCGAATTCGACAGCATAATAAATTTTTTTATTTCGAAAACCCTAAACATGCTAAATTCAATAATTGCATTAATCAATTCCAAAAAAACCACAATTCGCATGCTCAGGTAGTAATTTGCAAAATAATCCATGTGTTTAATTTGCTAATTAACTGATTTAAATCTGAATTTCCTACCTTTCTTCTCCGGCGACGGTGGCGACGGTGAAGCTCGCACGCGACCAACCGCTGCTCCTCGCCGAACGAAACCGGTACCAATCGATTCTCCTCGATCACGCG
>JAIUJO010000738.1:197500-210000 GCA_023846275.1 Vanilla planifolia
TTCTTATCTGTTTCTTCATCTTCTTCAACTTCCAGTGCTTCTTCTTCTTCTTCTTCAACTTCTCCTTCTTCTTCTTCTTATTCTTCTTCTTATCCTTCTTCTTCTATTTCTTCTAATTCTTCAGCTTCTTATTCTTCTTCTTCTTCCACTTCGTTTTCAACTTCTTCTTTTTCTTCTTCTTCTTCTTCTTCTTCTTCCTCTTCTTCTTCTTCTTACTCTTCTTCTTCTTCTTCCACTTCTTTGTCTTCATCTTTTTTGTCTTCATTGTCTTCTTCTTCTTCTACCTCTTCTTCTTCTTTTTTTTCATCTTCTTCTTCAACATCTTTGACTTATTAATCTTCTTCCTTTTCTTCTTTATCTTCTTCTTCCTCTTCTTCTTTTCCTTCCTCTTCTTCTTCTTCTTCAACCTCTTCTTCTATAGCTACAACTTTGTCTTTTTCTTCTACTTCCTTTTCTTCTTCTTCTTCATCTTTTTCATCGACAACTTCATCTTCTTCGTCATCTTCTCCTTCCTCTTCTTCTTCTTCTTCTTCCTCTTTTACTTTTACTCCATCTACTCCTCCTTCACCTTCTTTTTCTTCTTCTTCCTCTTCTACTTCTTCTTCGTATTCTTCTTCTTCTTGTTCTTCTTTCCCTTCTTCTTATTCTTCTTCTACTACTACTACTACTACCACATCTTGTTCTACCTTTCCTTCTTCTTCCCTTTTTTCATCATCTTCTTTGTCTTTGTCTTCTTCTTCTTCTTCTTCTTCTCCTTCTTCTTCTTCTTCTTCGTCTACTTCCCCTTCTTCTTATTCTTCGTCTTTTTGTTCTTTGTCTTCTGCTTCTTCCCCTCCATCTTCTTCTTCTCTTCTTTTCTTCTTCTTCTTCTTATTTTTCTTCTTATTCATTTTCTTCATCATCATCATCTTCTTCTTCTTCTTCTTCTTCTCTTTCTTCATCCATTTCTTCTTCTTCTTTGTCTACATCTTCTTGTTCTTCTTCTTCTTCTTCTTCATCTTACTCTTCTTCTTCTCCTTCTTCTTCCTCCTCTTCTGGTTCTTCTTCTTTATTTTCTTTTTTTTGTTCTTCTTCTTCTCCTTCTTCCTCTACTACTCATCTACTTTTTTTTTACTTCTTGTTCTCCTTCTTCTTCTTCTTCCCTTCTTCTTCTTCTTCCCTTCTTCTTCTTCTTCTTCTTCATCTTCTTGTTCTTCTTCTACTCCATCATCATCATCATTTTCTTCTTCTTCTTCTTCTTCTTCTTCTTCTTCTTCTTCCTCTCATTCTTCCAGTTCTTCTTCTTCATCTTCTTCTTCCTCTTCTTCATCTTCATCTTCTTCTTTTTCTTCTTCTTCTTTTTCTTCTTCCTCTTCTTCTTCTTCTTCTTCTTCTTCTTCTTCTTCTTTATCTTCTTCTTCCCCTTCTTCTTCTTCTTCTTCTTCTTCTTCGCCTTCTTCTTCTTTTTCTTCCTCTTCTTCTTCTTCTTGTTCTTTCGCTTCTTTTTCTTCTCCTTCTTCTTCTTCTTCTTCATCATCTTCTTTGTCAACTTCTTCTTCTTCTTCTTTTTCTTTATCTTCTTCTTTTTCATGTTCTTCTTCTTCTTCTTCTTCTTCCAGTTTTTCTTCTTCTTCCTCTTTTTCTTTTCCTTTGTTTTCTTCATCTTCTTTGTCCACTTCTCTTCTTCTTCTTATTCTTCTTGTACTCCTTCTTATTCTTCTTCTTCTTCTCCTTCTTCCTTTTCTTCTTCTTTTTCTTTTTCTTCCTCTACTTCTCCTTCTTCTTCTTCTTCTTCTTCTTCTCCTCCCCCATCTTCTTTTTCTTCATCATCATCTTCTTTTTGTAATATTTATTATTATTATTATTATTATTGTTTTTATTGTTATTATTCTACTTCTTCATCCTCTTCTTCATCTTTTTCTTCTTCATCATTATCTTCATCTTCTTTATAATCTTTTTCTTCTTCTTCATCATCATCTTCTACCTCTTCTTCTTCATCTTCTTCTACTTCCTTTTCTTCATCCTCCTCTTCTGCTTCATCTTTTTGTTATTCCTCTTCTTTTTGTTCCTCTTCTTCGTTTTCTTCTTCTTCATCTCTTCTTCTTTTTCTTCATCTTTTACTTTCTCTTCTTCTTCGTCATCTTCTTCTTCTTCTTCTTTACCTTCTGCTTCTTCTTTTTCATTTTCTTTTTCTCCTTCTTCTCTTCTTTTTCTTCTTGTTCTTCTTCATCTTTATCTACTTCTTCTTCTTCTTCTTTTTCTTCTTCGTCTTCTTCTTCTTCTTCTTTTGTTTCTTCTTCTTCTTCTTCTTCTTCTTCTTCTTTTAACTCTTCTTCATCTTCTTCTTTTCCTCCTTTCGCTTCTCCTTGCTCATTGTTTTCACTTTCTTCTACTTCTACTTCTACTTCTTCTTCTTCTTCTTCATCTTCTTCTTCTACTTCTTCTTCATCTTTTTCTTCTTCATCTTCTTCTTCTTCTTCTTCTTTTTCTTTCTCTTCTTCTTCTTCCTCTTCACTTTTGTCTTCTTTATCTTCTTCTTATTCTTCTACTTATTTGGCTTCTTCTTCTTCTTTGTGTTCTTCTACTTGTCCTTCTAATTCTTCTTCTTCTCCTTCTTCATCTTCCTCATCTTCTTCTTCTTCCACTTCTTTGTCTTCCTCTTCTTACTCTTCATTGCTTCATCTTCTTCTACTACTACTACTTTTCTTTTTCACCTTCTTCTTCTTCTTTTCCTTCTTCTTTGTCTTCTTCTTCTTCTTCTTCTTCGCTTTTTTCTTCTTCTTCTTCTTCTTATCTGCATCTTTTTCTTCTTCTTCTCCTTCTTCTTCTTCTTCTTCTTCTCCTTCTTCTTGTTCTTCAACCTCTTCTTCTTCTTCTTCATCTTCTTCTTCTCCTTCCTCTTCTTCTTTATGTTGTTCTTGTTTTTCTTCTTCTTCTTCTTCACCTTCTTCTTCTTCTTCCTCTTCTTCTTCTTCTTCTTCTTCTTCTTCTTCTTTTTCACCTTCTTCTTCCTCCTCTACTTCGACTTCATCATTTTCATCTTCATCATCTTCTTCTTCATCATCTTCTTCTTGTTCATCATCTTCTTCTTCTACTTCTTCTTCTTCAACTTCTTTTTCTTCCTCTTATTCTTCTTCTACTACATCTTTTTCATCTTCCACTTCTTCTTCTTCTTCTTCTTCTTCTACATCTTCTACTTCTTGGCCTCTTCTTCTTTTTCTTCATCTTCTTCTGCTTCTTTCTCTTCTTCTTCCTCTTCTTCTTCTTTCTTTTCTTTGCCTACATCTTCCTCTTCTTCTTCTTCTGCTTCTTCTTTTAATTCTTTGCCTTCTAATTCCTCACCTTCTTCTTTTTCTTCTTTTTCTTCTTCTTCTCCTTCTTCTTCCTCTTCTTCTCTTTTTCTTCTTCTACTTCTTCTTCATTTCTTCTTCTTCTTCTTCATCTTTTTCTTCTTCTTGTTGTTCTTCTTCTCATTATTTTTCTCCTTCTGCTTCTTCATCATCATCTTCTTCTTCTTCTACTACTTCACCTTTTTCTTCTGTCTTTTTCTTCTTCATCATCTTCTTTTTCTTATTCTTATTCTTATTCTTCTTTTTCTTCTTCCTGTTCTTCTTGTTCTTCTCCTTACAATTTATTATTCTTCTTCTTCTCCTTCTTTTTGTCCTTCTTCTTCTTCTTCTTCTCCTTCTTCTTCTTCTTCTACTTCTCCTTCTTCTTCTTCTTCTTGATCTT
This sequence comes from Vanilla planifolia, assembly GCA_023846275.1. Lineage (NCBI taxonomy): Eukaryota > Viridiplantae > Streptophyta > Magnoliopsida > Asparagales > Orchidaceae > Vanilla > Vanilla planifolia. The sequence continues at coordinate 201,212 of JAIUJO010000738.1, forward strand.
CTTCTTCATCTTGTCCTTCCTCTTCTTGTTCTTCTTCGCCTTCTTCTTGGTCTTCTTCTTCTTCTTCTTCCTCCTTCTCTTCTTCTTCATCTTCTTCTTCTTCTTCTTCTTCTTCCACTTCTTCTTAATCTTGCTCCTCTTCTTCATCATCTCATCTTCTTCATCTTCTTCATCTTCTCCTTCTTCTTGTTCTTGTTCTTCTTGTTCTTCTTCTTTTTCTTCTTCTTCTTCGTCGTCATCTTCTTCTTCTTCTTCTTCTTATTCTTCTTTCTTTTTTTTTCTTTATCTTCTTTTTCTTCGTCTTTTTTTCTTCCACTTCTTCTTCCACTTTGACTTCTTCTTTGCCTTCTTCTTCTTGTTGTTCTACTTTGTCTTCTTCTTCTATGCCTTCTTCTCCTTCTTATCTTCTTCTTCTTCTTCTTCTTTTTCTTCTTCTTATTCTACGTCTCCATCACCATCTTCTTCTTTTTTTCTTCTTTTTATTCTTCTTGTTCTGCTTCTTCTTCTACTACAACTTGTTCTTCTTCTTCTTCGTCTTCCTCTTCTTCTTCTTCTTCTTCTCATACTTCTTTTTTTCTTCTTTTCCTTCTTTTTCTTCTTCTTCTTCTTCTTCTTGTTCTACATCTTCATCTTCTTCTTCATGTTCTTCTTGTTCTCCTTCCTCTTCTTCAACTTTTCTTCTTTGTCTTCATATTGTTCCTGTAAGTCTTCTTCGCCTTCTTTTTGTTCTTCTACTTCTTCTTCTTCTTAATCTTCATCATCTTCTTCTTCTTCTTCTTCTTCTTCTTCTTCTTCTTCTTCTTGATTTTGTTCTTCTTCTCCATCTTCTTGTTCTTCTCCTACTTCCCCTTCTTTTGCTTCTTCTACTTGTTCTTCTTCTTCTCCATCTTCTTGTTCTTCCCCTACTTCCCCTTCTTTTTCTTCTTCTTCCTCTTCTTCTTCCTCTTCTTCTTCTTTTTCTTCTTCTTCATCATCTACTTCTTCTTCTTCCAGTTATTCTTCTTCTTTTTCTTCATCATCATCATCATCTTCTTCTTTTTCTTCTTCTTCTTCTTCTTTGTCTTCTTCTTCTTCTTCTTCTTTCTTCTTCTTCTTAATCTACTTCTACTTCTCCTTCTCCTGCTCATTTGTCTTCCTATTCTTTTTATTCTTCTTCCTATTTTTCTTCTTCTTCTTCTTCTTCTTCTTCTTCTTTTTCTTCTCCTTCTTTTTCTTCTTCTTAATCATCTCCTTCTTCCCCTCCTTCTTCTTCTTCTTCTTTTTCTTCCTCTTAATCTTCATCTTCTATTTCTTCTTCCCCTTGTTCTTCCTCTTCTTTGTCTTCTTCTTCTTTGTCATTATCTTTTTCTTCGTCATCTCCTTGTTCTTGTTCTTCATCATCATCTTCTTCTTCTTCTTCTTCCTCTACCTGTTCTTCTCGTCCTCCTCCTCCTCCTCCTCCTCGTTTTTCATCTTCTTATTCTTCTTCTTCTTCTTCACCTTCTTCTCCTTCTTCTTCTTCGTCTTCTTCTTCTTCGTCTTCTACTTCTTCTTCTTCTTCTTCTTCTTCCTCTTCTTCATCTTCTTCTTCTTTATCATTCTTTTCTGCTTCTTCTTTTTCTTTATCTTCTTCATTTTCTTGTTTTACTTTATCTTCTTCTTTTTCTTCTCTTCTTCTTCTTCTTTTCTTCTTCTACTTCATTCTTTTCTTTTTCTTCCTCTTTTTATTCTTCTTCTTTTTCTTCATATTCTTTGTCTTCTTCTCGTTCTTCTTCTTCCACTTCTTCTTCCTCTCCTTTTTCTTCTTCTTTTTCTTCTCCTTCTTTTTCTTCTTTTTCTTCTTTTTATTCTTTGTCTTCCTGTTCTTCTCCTTCTTCTTCCTCTTCTTCTTCTTCTCCTCCCCTTCTCTTCTTCTTATTCTTACTATTATTACTATTATTAGTACTTTTATTATTATTGTTATTATTATTATTATTATTTTTAATAAAATTCTTCTTCTTCACCATCATCATCATCATCCTCTTCTTCTCTTCTTCTGCATCTTCATCTTCTTCAACTTTCTCTTCTTCCTCTTCTTCTTTGTCTTCTTCTTCTTCTTCTTCCACTTCCTTTTCTTCTTCCTCTTTTTTGCTGCTGCTTCTTCTTCTTCCTCTTCTTTTTCTTCCTAATCTTCATCTTCTTCTTCATCACTTCTTCTTTTTCTTCGTCTTCTTCTTCTTCTTCTTCTTTTTCTACTTCTTCTTCTGCTCCAACTTCTTCTTCTTCTTCATTTACTTCTTCTTTTTCTTCTTCTTCATCTGGTTTTTGTTCTTCTTTTTTTTGTTATTCTCCTTCTTCTTCTTCTTCTTCTTCTTCGTCTTATTCTTCTCTATCTTCCTCTTCTTCTTCTTCCTTTTCTTCCACTTCCTCTTCTTTGTCCCTTCTTCTCCTTCTTCTTCTTCTTATTATTATTATTATTCTTCATCATCTTCTTCTCCTTCTTCTTCTACATCTTCCTCTTCTTCAACTTCTTCTTCTTCTTCTTCTTCTTCTTCTTCTTCTTCTTTCTCTTCTTCTTTTTCTTCCACTTCTTCTGCTTCTTCTTCGTCTTTTTCTTCCTCTTCTTCTTTTTCATCTTCTTTGCCTTTTCTTCTTCTTCTTCTTCTTCTTCTTCCTTTTCTCCTTCTTCCCTCCTTTTTCTTATTCTTCGTCATCTTCTACTACTTCTTTTTCTTCTTCTTCTTGCCCTACTTCTCCCTCTTCTCTGTATTATTCTTCATCTTCTTCTTCTTCTAGTTCTTCTAATTCTTCTTATACTTCATCTTCTTCTCCTGCTTCATCATCTTCTTCTTCTTCTTCATCTTCTTCTTCAATTTCTTCTTCTAATTCTTTTTTTTGTTCTTCTTCTTTCTCTTCTTCTTCTTTGTCTTCTTCTTCTTCTTCGTCTTCTTCTTCTTCTTCATCATCATCATCTTCTTCTTCTTCTTCTTCTTCTTCCTCCTCTTCTTCTTCTTCTTCCTATTCCTTATCCTCTTCTTTATCTGCTTCTTTCTCTCCACCTCCTCCTTTCTCCTCTTCTTCTTCGTCCTCTTCTTAATCTTCTTCTTCTTCTACTTCTTGTACTTTTTCTTCTTCTTATTCTTTATCTTCTTCTTCCTTTTTTTGTTCTTACTCTTCTTCGCCTTCTTCTTCTTCTTCTTCTACTTTGTCTTCTTTTTCTTCTACACTTTCTTCTAATTCTTCCTCGCCTTCTTCATCATAATCTTCTTCTTCTTCTTCTTCATCTTCTTCTCCTTCTTCTTCTTCTTATTCTTCTTATTCTTATTATTATTATTATAATTATTATTCGTCATCTTCTTCTTCTTCTTCCTCTTCTTTTTCTTCCTCTCCTTCTTCTCCTTCTTCTTCTTCTCCTCCTCCTCCTCCCCCTCCTCCTTCTTCTGCTTCTTCTTCATCTTCTTCATCATCTTCTTCATCTTTTGCTTCATCATAATCTTCTTCTTCTTCATCATATTCTGCTACTTCTTCTTCTTCTTTCTCTTGTTCTTTGTCGTCCTCTTCTTCTTCTTCTTCCTCTTCTTCCACATCATCTTCCTTGTCTTCTTCATCAACATCTCTTCTTTTTTGTCTTCTTCTTCGTCTTCTGTTTCTTTGTCTTTTTCTACTTCATCTTCCTTTTCTTCCTCCTCATTTTCTTCCCTTTGTTCATCTTATGCTTCTTCTTCCTCCTCATCTTCCTCTTCTTCTTCTTCTTCTTCTTCAACTTCTTCTTCTTTGTCTTGTTCTTCTTTGCTTTTTCTTCTTCTTCTTCTTCTTATTCTTCTTTTTCTTCTTTTCTTCTTCTTCTTCTTCTTCTTCTTCTTCCTCTTACTATTCTTCTATTTCTTCTTCTTATTCTCCTCCTCCTCCTTCTTCTTCTTCTTCTTTTTCTTTGTGTTCTCCTTCTTATACTTCTTCTTCTTCTTCTTCTTCTTCTTTTCTTCCTCTTCTTCTTCCTTTTCTTCTTCTTCTTCTTCTTCTTCTTCTTCTTGTTCATCTTCTTATTCTTTTTCTTCTTTTTCATCCACTTTTTCATTTTCCACGTCATCTCCATCTTCATTGTCTAAGTCCTCTTCTACTAATACTACTACTTCTCAATCTCCTTCTTTCTCTTCTTCTTCTTATTCTTCTTCTTCTTCATCTTCTTTGCCTTCATCTTGTTCTTCTTCTTCTTTTTCTACAACTTCTTCTTCATCTTCTCCTTCTACTTTTTTTTCTTCATCTTCTTCTTCTTTTTGTTCTTCTTCTTCAGCTTCTTTGTCTCCTTGTTCTTCGTCTTCTTCTTCTTCTTCTTCTTCTTTTGCCTCTTTCACTTCTTCTTTTTCATCTTCTTATTGTTCTTCATTTTCTTCTTCTTCTTCAACTTCTTCTTCTTCCTCTTCTTCTTCTTCTATCTTCTCTTCTTCTCCTCTTCTTCATCTTCTGCTTCTTCACCTTTTTCTCTTCTTCTTCTTCTTCTTCTTCTTCTTCTTCCTCCTCCTCTTCTTCTTCTTCTTTTTCTTCTTCTACTTCTTCTACTGCTTCTTCTTATTATTATTCTTCTTCTTCTCCATGTATTCTTCTTCTTTGTCTTCTTCTTCTTCTCCGCTTTCTTTTTATTGATCTACTTGTTCTTCTTCTACTTCTTCTTCTTCTTTTTCCTCTTCTTCTTCTACTACTACTTTTTAATCTTGTTCTTGGTCTTCTCATTTTTCTTCTTCTTTTTCTTCTTCTTCTTCTTCTTCTTATTGTTCTTCTTCTTCATCTTTTTTATCTTCCTCTTCTTCTTCTTCTTCTTCCTCTTCCTCTTCTTCCACGTCTTCATCTTCTTCTTCTTTGTCTCTTTCTCGTCTTCTTAATCTTCTTCATTTTCTTCTTCTTCTTCTTCTTCTTCTTCTTCTTCTTCTTCTTCCTCTTCTTATTCTTCCTCCTCTTCTTCTTCTTCTTATTCATTTTCTTCTTTTTCTCTGTCTTGTTCATCTTCTTTTTATTCTTCTTCTTCTTCTCCTTCTTCGACATCTTCTTCTTTTACTTCTTCTTCTTCTTCTTCTTCTACTTCTTCTTCTTCTTCTTTTTCTTGTTCTTCGTTTTCTTCTTCTTCATCATCGTCTTCTCCCTCTTCTTCATCTTCTTCTTCTTATTAATCTTATTCTTCTTCTTCTTCTCCTTCTTCTTCTTCTTCTTCTTCTTCTTCTCCTCCTTCTTCTTCTCTACTTCTTCTTCATCTTCTTCTTCTTCCTCTCTTCATCTTCTTCATTTACTTCTTCTTCTTCTTCCTCTTCTTCTTCTACATCATCTTCTTCATGTCATTCTTCTTCTTCTTCTTTTTATTCTTCTTCGTCTTCTTCTTCTACTTCTTCTTCTTCTTCTTCTTCCTCATCATCATCTTTCTTTTCTTCTTCTTTTGTTTGTCTTCTTCTTCTTCTTCTTCTTCCTCTTCTTCTTCTTCTTTTTCTTCCTCCTCTTATTCATCTTGTTCTTCTTCGTCCTCTGTATCTTCGTCTTCTTCCTCTTCTTCTTCTTCTACTTCTTCATTTTATGATTCTCATTCTTCTTCTTCTTCTTCTTCTCTTTCTTCTTCTTCTTCATCATCTTCTTATTCTTCTTCTTCTTCTTCTTCTTCTTCTTCTTGTTCATCTTCTTCTCCTTCTCCTCCTCCTCCTCCTTCTTCTTCTTCTACTTCTTCTACTTCTCCATCTTCTTGTTCTTCTTTTTCTTCTTCTTCTTCTTCTTCGTCTTCTTCTTTATCCTCTTCTTCTTCTTCTTCATCTACTTCTTCTTCTTCTTCTTCTTCTTCCTCTTCTTCCTCTTGTTCTTCTTCTTCTTCTTCTTCTCCTTCTCCTTCTTCTTCTTCTTCGTCTTCTTCTTTTTCGTCATCTTCTTCCTTTTCTTCTTCTTAATTTTCTTCTTTGTCTTCCTGTTGTTCCCCTTCGTCTTCTTCTTCATCATCATCTTCTTCTTCTTCTTCATCTTCTCCTTCTTCTTCTTCCTCCTCATATTATTATTATTATTATTGTTATTATACTTCTAGTTTTTCCTCTTCATCTTGTCCTTCTTCTCCTTCTTTTCCTTCTTCTTCTTCTTCTTCTTCTTCTTCCTCTTCTTCTTGTCATTCTTCTTCTTCTACTTCTTCTCCTGTTCTTCTTCTTCTTCTCCTTTTTTTTCTTCTTCTTCTTCTTTTCCTTCTTCTTCTTCTTCTTATTATTGTTTTTCTTCTTTATCCTTTTTATCTTCTTTTTCTTCTTCTTCTTCTTCTACTTCTTCATCTTCTTCTTCTTAATATTCTTCTTTTTCTTCTTCTTTCTCTCCTTCTTCTTCTTCTTCTTCTTCCTCTTCTTATTATTCCTCCTCCTCTACTCCCTTTTTTTTTCTTCTATTTCTTCATTTTCTTAGTCTTGTTTTTCTTCTTCTTCTTCTTCTTCTTCATCTTCTTCTATTTCTTCTTCATCATTTTTTCCTTCTTCTACGTTTTCTTCTTCATCATCGTCTTCTCCCCCTTCTTCATCTTCTTCTTCTTATTATTTTTATTCTTCCTCTCCTCCTCCTGCTTCTTCTTCTTTTCTTTTTGTTCTTCTTTTCTTCTTCCTCTTTATCTTGTTCTTCTTCCTGTTTATCTTATTCTTTTACTTCTAATTCTTCTTCATCTTCTTCTTCTTCTACTCCAACCTATTCTTCTTCTTCTTCTTTTAATTCTTCTTCATCTTCTTCTTCTAGTTCTTCTTCTTCTTCATCATCTTCTTTCTCATCATCATCTTCTTCTTTTTCCACTTTTCTTCATCTCCTTCTTCTTCTTCTTCTTCTTCTACCTCCTCTTCATCTTCTTCTTCTTTTACTTCTTCTTCTTCTTCTGTTTCTTTGACTTCTATTTCTACTTCTTCTTCGGCCTTCTCTCTATCTTCGTCCTCTTCTTCTATTTCTTCTACTTCTTCTTCTACTTCTTCTTCTTATTTTTCTACTTCTTGTTTTTCTAATTCTAATTCTTCTTCTTTTTCTTATTCTTCTTTTTGTTGTTGTTCTTCTTCTTCTTCTTCAACTTCTTCTTCTTCTTCTTCTTCTATTATTATTTCTTCTTCTTCTTCTTCTTCTTCTTCTTCTTCTTCTTCTTCTTCTACTACTTTTTCTGCTTCTTCTTCTTCTTCTTCTTCTCCTCCTCTTCCTCCTTCTTGTCCATCTTCTTCTTTTTCTTATTTTTCTTCTTCTTCTGAATCATCATCATCTTCTTCTTCTACTTCTTCTTATTCTTCTTCATCTTCTTCTTCTACTACTTCTTCTTTGCATTCTCCTTCTTGTTCTTCTTTTCCTTCTTTTTCTTCTTCTTCTTTTCTTCATCTTCTTCTTTATTATGTTCTTCTTCTTCTTCTTCTTCTACTTCTTTGACATCTTCTTCTCCTTCTTCTTCATCAACTTCTTCTTTGTCTTCTTCTTTTTCTTCTTTGTCTTCTTCTTCTCCATCTTCTTCTACTTCTCCTCCTCCTTCGCCTCCTCTCCGACTTCTTCTTCTTCTTCTTGTTCCTGTTCTCGTTCTTCTTATTATTCTTCTTCTTCTTCTTTCTCTTCTTTTCCTTCTTCTCCTTCTTCTCCTCCTCCTCCTTCTTCTTCTTCATCAACATCTTGTTCTTCTTCTATTTCTGTCTTCATCTTCCTATTCTTCCTCTTCTTCATCTTCTTTTTTTTCTTCTTCTTCTTCTTCCCTTCTTCTTCTTCTTCTTCTTCTTCTTCCTAATCCTCATCCTCCTCTTCTTCCTCTTCTTCTCCTTCCTCGTCCTTTTCTTCTCCTTCGTCTTCTTCTTCTTCATCATCTTTTTCTACTAATTCTTCTCCTCCTTCTTATTCTTCTACTTCTTTTACTACTAATAAATTTTCTTCCTCTTCTTCTTCTTCTAGTACTCTTTTTTATTCTACTTTTTCTTCTTCTTCTTCTTCTACTTCTTCGCCTTCTTCTTCTTCTTCCTCTTTTCATCCTCTTGTTCTTGTTCTTCTTCTTCATCATCATCTTCTTCTTCTTCTTCTTCTTCTTCATCCTCTTCATCTTCTTCTTTTTTTTCTCATTCTTCTTATTCTATTCTTCTTCTTCTTCTTTTCTTCGTCTTCTTCCTAATCCTATTCTTCTTCTTCCACTTCTCCAACCTCTTTCTTTTCTTCTTCTTCCAGTACTACGACTTCTTCTTATACTTTTTCTTCTTCTTCTTCTTCTCCTTCTCTCTCTTTATATTCTTCTTCTGCTCCCTCTTCTTGTTTTTCTATTTCTTCTTCTTCTTCTAATTCTTCATCACCTACTTCTTCAGTTTCTTCTTCTTCTTCTCGTTCTTCTTCTTTTACTTATCCTTCTTCTTCTTTTTCTTCTTCTTCTTCTACTTCTTCTACATCATCATCTTCTTCTTTTTCTTCTTCTTCTTCTCTTTATTCTACTTCTTCATCTTCATCTTCTTCTTCTTCTTTGACTTCTTCTACTTCTTCGTCTTCTTCTTCCTCTTCTTCTTCTTCTTTTGCTTCTTCTACTTCTTCTTCTTCATCTTCTTCTTCATCTTCTTCTTCTTCTTCTTCTTCCTTTTCAATTTTGTCTTCTACTTCTTCTTCTTCTTCTTCTTCTTCTTCTTCTTCTTCCTCTTGAACTCCTTCTTCCTCTCCTTCTTCTCCTTCTTCATCATCATCATCATCTTCTTCTTCTTCTTTTTATTATCCTTCTTCTTTTTCTACTTTTTCTTCTTCTTCTTCTTCTTCTTCTTCTTCATCAACTTCTTCCTCTTCTTCATCTTCTTCTTCTTCATCTCCATCTCCTTCTTCTTCTTCTTCTTCTTGTCCATCTCCTTCTT